>JAJOOR010009924.1:0-45641 GCA_036250505.1 Solanum acaule
GACAACAAACAATTGAATAAGCTAAAGGCGAGCAATTTAGCTATAAACAAATATATATATATATATATATATATATATATATATAGTCTCCAAGTCGTTCCTAACTTAGGGTCATTCTTAACAAATTATGAGTCCTTATAATGAGGGTTTATAATCACTCAATCAGCCAACCACTCACAATTACATCTACAAGATAACCAATATTAACTACCCTATTATTTCACTCTCAAGCTCTAAGGAAACATGTCGAACGAAGGGAATAGCCTTAACATACCTTTTCTTTTATAATTTATGCTAAAAATACCTTTGTCCGCACCACTACAACACTAAACAAAAAAGGTAAAATCAATCATTAATTAAGGATAAAAATTACTACGACAATTCGACAATCAATACGGATTCCTATCGTAAATTACTATCCAAGACCTAAGGTATCCGTAAACTGATAAAAGGTGATTCATACCTTTGTTTACACACCCAGAACACTTGAATAAAATCAATCCACTGAAAAAAAAACCTACTGCCACAACCTCCACGGAGCTACACCGCTCAATTCACCATGAAAATTATACCAAAATGATGAGCTCGTGACGTAGGGTAATTTTTGATAAGGAGCCAAGAAGAGATCATGAACACACAAAGATGATTTGAGGAGTAATTTTATGATTTTTGTGGGTTTTTTACGAGTTGGATTGAAGAAAAATGAAGAAGATGCTATCTTATAAGCTTCCACCGACCTACGGGACCCACCTCACGTGCCTGATTGCGCAGTCTCGCGAAAATGCGAATATCTCTCTATTCTGAAGTCTTATGAACAACGGTTTGATGCATTGGAAACTAGACTCGTAGACCTTCGATTCGATAGGTCGTGGGCCCCATAACTCTTTATAGATTGGGAGAAAACCTCCGAGACATTTGACCCAAATTTCAGAGAAATCTTTAAAACGGAACTTACGATAACTTTCGCCAACTTTTATTTTTGCAACTTACCTAACTTCAAAACTTGAGATACAATCCTTGAACACTTAAAATATGACATACTACATCATTCTTAATTTATTACTCACCCTCTTTGTCTTTCCATGAAGGTACAAGTTAATTTAGACGTTTCAAAAAGTCGGGGTGTTACATTCTTCCCCCCTTGGAAACATTCTTCCTCGAATGAAAAATCTGAGTCACACGATTAAGTCGTTAGAAGTTGCCAAAATTCAGGCAGAGTATCCTTTGTAAATGTGACTATCCAGGAACCTGAAACGCAGAAATTCTAACCTAGGCGTTTCACAGGATGACATAAATAGCTAAGCACTATAGCTCCACAATAACAGTGCGAGCAAATATACAATGACAACAACAATAATAATAATAATAAGCAAAAATATATAAAAAACCAGATTGGTATCTAACCTCACTGCACTAATATAAACTGATATGCCATCACCCTAGGGTATGAAACAAGTGAGGATATTTGGACCTCATGCCATCCTCAGCTTCCCAGGTAACCTCTTCTCTATTCTTGTTTCTCCACAATACTTTAATCGAAGCCACCACTTTTTCCTCAATTTACGGACCTGCCAATCTAATATGGCAATTGGAGTTTCCTCGTAGGATAACTCCTTTGTGATATGAACATCCTCAACCGGGACAACTCGAGAAGGGTCTCCTACGCACTTTCGTAGAATCGATACAAGGAAAACTGGATGAACATATTCTAGCCCCGAAGGCAATTCAAACTCATAAGCCACTTGTCCTACCCTCCGAAGGATCCAGTATGGCCCAATGAATCTTGGACTAAGCTTGCCTTTCTTGCCAAATCTCATAACACCCTTCATAGGCGAGACTTTTAATAATACCCAGTCATCGACACAAAACTCTAAGTCCCTTTGTCGCACATCTGAGTATGACTTCTGTGGGCTTTGAGCTGTTAGCAACCTCTCCCGAATGAGCTTAAATTGCTCCACTGTCTACTGTACTAAGTCTAGTCCAATCAACCCTGACTCACCTACCTCGAACCATCTGATGGGGGACCTACATTTTCGCCTATACAAAGCCTCATAAGGTGCCATCCCAATGCTGGAATTATAACTATTATTGTATGCGAACTCAATAAGAGGTAAGTGGTCATCCCAACTTCCCTTGAAGTCTAGTGCGCACGCCCGTAGCATATCCTCGAGTGTCAAAATTGTGCGCTCAGCCTGGCCTTCTGTCTGAGGGTGAAAGACTGTACTAAGATTAACCTGTGTCCCCAGTCCTTTCTGGAAGGACTTCCAGAAGTTGGCGGTAAATTGTGCTTCTCTATCAGGGATAATAGATATTGGGACACCGTGTATCCTAACAATCTCTCTAATATAGAGCCTTGCATAGTCTTCGGCTGTGAAAGTAGTCTTGACTGGTAAGAAGTGACTGATTTTGCTAGTCTGTCAACAATTACCCAAATAGAGTCAAACGTACGACGCGATCGAGGTAGCCCTGTAATAAAGTCCATATTAATTGCTTCCCACTTCCACAAAGGAATGACTATTGCCTGGACTAGCCCAGCGGGCTTTTGGTGCTAAACCTTCACTTGTTGGCAGTTAGGACACTATGCCACAAACTCAGCAACGTCCTTCTTCATCCCATGCCACCAATAGATCTCCTTAATATCATGGTACATCTTCATTGAACCAGGGTGAATAGAATAATGGGAATGATGTGCCTCTTCCATAATATGATGTCGAAGCCCTGCAACATCCAGAACACTCAATCGACCGCTATATCTGAGGACTCCATCTCCTGCTATATCAAATGCTAAAGACTGCTGATCTTGAGCCTTGGCTCTGAGCTGCTCTAACCTAGGATCCTCCTATTGCCGTGCTTTTACCTCCACAACTAGAGATGATACGGTTGTGTCCTGAATTGTGACCCCACTATCATCTGCCTTTAACAATCTGACTCCCAAGATAGCTAACTGATGAAGCTCTCGTGTTAGCTCACGCTTCTCAACACCTAAATAGGATAAACTACCCATAGATCTTCGACTGAGGGCATCGACTACCACATTCGCCTTTCCTGGATGATATAAAATATCCACGTCGTAGTCTTTAAGTAACGCAAGACACTGACGTTGTTACAGATTTAACTCCTTCTGTCTAAAGATATATTGAAGTCTCTTATGATTTGTGAAGATGTCAACATGAACGCCATACAAATAGTGTCTCCAGATCTTTAACACATGCACAACTCTAAATCGTGGGTCGGATAGTTCTTCTGATGCTTCCTTAGCTGCCTTGAAGCATAGCGATAACCTTCCCATGTTGCATTAGAACACATCCCAACCCAACACCAGAAGCATCGCAGTACACCGCATAGCCCTCTGCACCCTCTGGCAATGCTAGAACTGGTGCTGATGTCAACATGTCCTTTGGCTCTTGGAAACTATGCTCGTAAGCCTCAGTCCACTGGAGCTTAGCTGCTTTTTAAGTCAGCTTCGTTAATGGTGTTGAAAGTGAAGAAAACCCCTCTACAAACCTTCTGTAGTACCCATCTAAACCTAAGAAACTACGAACCTCAGTCGGAGTCATGGGTCTGGGCCAAGTCTTTACGGCCTCAATCTTTTGTGTATCAACCGCAATGCGTGCATCTGATACAATATGGCCTAAGAAAGCTACAGAGTCCAACCAGAACTCACACTTATAAAACTTTGCATAAAGTTCTCGGTCTCGAAGAACCTGAAGGACTGCTCGTAGATGATTTGCATGCTTAGCTTTTGAACGTGAATACACTAAAATATCATCCATAAATACAATCACAAACAAGTCTAGATACATCCTGAATATACTATTCATTTGGTCTATGAACACTGCTGGGGCATTAGTTAATCCAAAAGACATTACCAAGAACTCAAAGTGTCCTTATCTAGTTCTAAAAGTTGTCTTTGGAACATCTTTCTCCCGAAATTGTTACTGGTGGTACCCTGATCTTAAATCAATCTTTGAGAAGAACTTAGCACCTTGTAACTGATCAAACAAGTCATCGATCCTCGGAAGGGGATACTTATTCTTTCTAGTCGCCTTATTCAACTGTCGGTAATCCATACACATTCTTAGTGAGCCATCTTTCTTCCTTACGAATAACAATGCGCACCCCATGGTGAAGCACTAGGCCTAATAAAGCCTTTATCCAGCAAGTCTTGCAGTTGATCCTTCAACTCCTTTAGCTCAGCAGGAGCCATTCTATAAGGAGGGATAGATATTGGTTGTGTACCTTGTAGAATATCGATAGCAAAATCAATTTCCCATTCTGGAGGGATACTAGGAAGCTCGTCTGGAAATACATCTAGAAACTCATTAATTACCGGAACAGACTCAAGAGTCGATGGTTCTGCATTTTGATGTTTGCGTAATCATGACACAACTTCCTATGCAAGTGTCTATGATTGTACAATAGTAAAGTAACCCAACCAAGGGTTGGGGTCGAGTCCCAAGGGAGTGGATTTGAGAATTAATAGAAAAATAAAATTAAGTTCTAATTAGTCATAGCTAAAAACATTATCGAATATAAACATGTTAAATCTAAGGGGTGACACAAGAGTGTCAATTAACAATGTGTGTTTGTCACAAGTAAACAAAAACAACAAAAATGCAAAGAGTACTAATTAGGGAGAGGGGATTCTTGGGATGTGATAGGAATACGGGATAGACTAAACTATTGGGTACATGCTTTTGATAATAAATCCGTTGAATATTTGTGACTAGGCTAGACTATAGTGGGGGCAAATTCTCTCTTGAGTAACTTACCTCGAATCAACTCAGTTCTTCTCGAACACCAAGTTGCCGCATGAAGAACAACCTCCTCCTTAGCCCACTCACTCTCTCGAGCTGAGTGTGTGGGAGAAGGACTAGGGTTCACTCTCTCGAGCTGAACCTCATGTCGACCCAATCCCACCAGCCATCAATTTAGTAGTCTTAGGTTTACGACCTCTCTCTCGAGCAAGCCAAAAACACAAAGGTGAAATCGTATTTGCAACTATAATTTCATTAAGTTAAACCACAACTACTAAACGAAATCACATTTACACAACAAATAAACCATCAACAAGCAACACCCAATAGATACTATAACCCATATTCACAAAATCACACCCAAGAATTGGGGCTTTAGCTAGACATGTAAAAGAGATAGAAATTTATACCACTATGAGTTTGCATTCAAATGTGTATGTAGATTTAAGTCTCAAAACAAGCAAAGAGTGAAGAATCCACAAGACCCAAGTCCAAATTCTTAGAGTTGAAACCCTTTGAATCTTCAAGTTCTTCAAAACCCTCTCCAAACTTCGAACGCAAAATTCTATGTTAAAAATTTCTATATTAAAATCTGATGTTAAGCTACAACTCTCAACGAGTATTTATAGTTTTCAAAAATCTGTGCTGCAACGGATCATTCGGCGTCGTTAGTCGAGATCGCCGATCAACTCGGCGATCCACCCTTTGGTAGGTTTCGTCGCCATCTTGCTCTATCCTTCAGCATCGTCGTGTTTTGGATCATTGGGCGACATAGTACTGCTTCGCGGAACTGCTT
Organism: Solanum acaule; assembly: GCA_036250505.1. NCBI lineage: Eukaryota > Viridiplantae > Streptophyta > Magnoliopsida > Solanales > Solanaceae > Solanum > Solanum acaule. Next base: position 5,554 of record JAJOOR010009924.1, read on the forward strand.
GGCGACACGTCAACTGCTCCTTTTTACCGCCGATTTGACCCTTTCTTTCAGGGCTCAGCACACTGGAACAAAAGGCGAGGATAAGACTTTTTGGCGACTTGCCGAATGGATTCGGCGATTCTCTAATCTTTATTTCTTCGTTCTTTCAGCTGGCTTTGTTCCTCTTTTGCTAAGTAGTGTCCATGCTTTCCCTCAAACTCCAAATACCTGAAATTTAAGGGTTTTCATAGATATTGAGATAAAATATGCATTTGAGGACACTAATTCTATCAAAATATAGCCTTAAATGAGTCCAATTTGTGGACTCATCAACACCCCCAACTTAAACTTTTGCTTGTCCTCAAGTTCAGCCGTCCAAAAAGGGTGTCTCGAATAGTGCTACATAAGACTTGATCATGAATGCACACACCAAGACTCAATTTACTTATGCAAAGATCAAATGTGCACTCAAAGATTCAAGTTGTGACTCACCAATATCAAAGAATCTCATGCTCACAATACTTTCTTCAAATGCAAGTTCAAGCTCAACTATAGTGTTCAAATGCCCCCACACAAAGAATGATTCCATATTCACACAATGGTTCACAACTTAAAGCTTCAGAATCAGATGCAACGCTCACACTCACAAAGATGAACACAATGCATAATTTCACCTATAGGTTTGCCCGTATTTTCCAATCAACACTTGCTTCAGCTCACTCATAATCACAAAGGTCTTTCAAGGCTTGTAATGGGGCTCAGTGCAAAGGTATTGTCATTTAGGCTCAGTGGCTTTCATCCTCATGAAATGTGGTGCTCTCAACACTTTCTTTCCTTTTCTTTCATCATTTTCATTAGTTCTCATAAGTCATCCTATTATTCACTTCCTATGGATTGTTTGGGAACCCATTCCTTTTGTAGTTTTCAACTTTATTCCACAACTTTTCTTTTCTTATTCTTTTTCTTTTTCTTTCTTCTCGTTTTTTTATATATATGGAGGGGTTCTATTTTTCTCAACACCATGGGCTAAAAGAGACTTTCATTGCACTTCTTAACTTGCCCTTATCGTTTCACCACACTCTTAACTTAGGCTTTTGGCCTAAGTTGGCTATTCAACTAACCACAACTTCATGAGGATTATGGGTGATGGATAAAGAAAGGTCATTGTTTTCATCAAGTTTCTTCCAAAGAAAGGGAAAGCTCAAGGGGTGTTCAAAAGCAGTTCACACACTCACAAGGTAGGTCACAAAAGAGGTATATGTCAAATTGGTTCACAATCTTAGAAGTTGCCTAAGATCATATCAAGAGATAGGATCACTTAGTTGACCGGACCAACGGGGAAAATTCTAGGATCCATCATGTATAGTTCACAGGTAAGCTCATCACACTAGGCATTGACACTATAAGTCAAACAAGACTACACACTTTCGCTAGTGTGCAACTATCATCACAAGAGACTCTATTCGATACTAGGCTAGTCAAAACGAGATGCAAAGAGTTCAAATATTGTCTGTGCAACTTCATTTGGCCTCATCGTAGCCATACATTCATGTTCGTTCAATTGAGAGCACTATTCAAGTCATCGATATTGATCAGAACCGAGACTCAAATTTTTGCAAAAGAACAACCACATTCAACACACGAGAGGTGGAAAAAAAATTTCGAACGGGTCAAAATCATTTTGCAATTTAAAATAAAAGGAGCCACAAGCTCAAACATCCGTAGAAAGCAGTGTAAACACAATTTAAGCACAAAGCCCAAATATATACACAAAAACACGAGTTACAAATAGCACACAAAAGGTGAGCCTCACCCCACCACAATTAAAAAGTATTTGTCCTCAAATGCAATTAACATAATATCCAGAATTTAGAATAAAGAAAGACAGAGAGGGAGGTAGAGAAAAATCCTGTCTACACAGTCGTTCCATCTATCTGGGCACAAGTGCCTGATGTGTCAGCCTGGGCTTGAATAATAGTCCCCGGAGCTACTTCAGAAGGTTCAGCGGCAACTGGTGTGCTGAAATTGTCCAAGTCATGAGCCGCCAAGAAGGAACGTATAGTTGTGCAAAATCTATGAATCCATGAAGGGACTGTGGGATCTCGGCGGATAGATCTCTTACTGGAACTAGGCTTTTTGCCCTCTCTTCCCGTCTTGGGAGGATTCGCTTTACTTGTACCTTTCCTGAAATTTTTCGCTCTTATCTGTTGGGGTGGCCTATTTCTTCCAGCTACTTTTGGTTTAGCCATATCTGCAAAACTTCGGGAAAGAGTTAGAAAATATCTCAACAAAAACATAGAAGTTCAGCTGCAGAAAAACTCCATCGAACCAGTTGGCGAAATGCGCAACCGCTTAGGCAATTCGCCGAGTGCAGTGCACAAAGGATACAAGGGTGTAGACAAAGGGTGAACAAGAGGTCTCTCGGCGAGACGCCGAGTGCGTTCGGCGACATCAGACTTCTCGGCGAAAGTTACAGAATCAACAACACATTTATAATTCAATTAACGGTGAGATGGGGATGTTAGGCAAACCGCAGAGTGGTTCGGCGAGCTCAACCTAGCTCGCCAAATGGCTTAACGTACCTATTTTCAACCCATCTTCTCGAATTCAACCCTGCAACCCCCGAAAGCAAAATCAAAATATGTAATAGTCAAATTAGGTCAAGACCTAGCGACACTTATGTATAACCCACAATGTTTCATCCACTATAGGGCACAATTTTCAGGGATCAACTATTTAACTGTATGGTCAATATTATCGAATTAAAGCAAGCAAACAAAAATTCTAATCCTCTCAGAGAGGACCAACACACATTATCAAAGTAATGTCATTGCATTTGAGCACAACCTTTAATAAAAGGAACTTAGGACTCAGACACCAACCTTAGATGTCGATTAAGATGCTACTAAGATGCTAGGCGACAATGCAATCCATATTCGAGCACAATTCAACAACCAAAATACAATAGATATGCAACGATATTGAAAGTAAAACTAGGTGTGAGTTTGTAAAGTTTGAAAATGAGGGAGAGCGTAGGAAATTGAAACTTTTAAACCTTTGGCTTGAAAAACGTCCCATTCTTGACCACTCGGTGACATTAGTCGTGAGTGCCAAACCATTCAGTGTCACGTCGAGCAATCACATTCTTCACCGATTTTTACAGAATGCCCCAGTTAATTAGGGAGTCCAAACGGCTGTCTCCGCCGGGATCGCTGCATGGTCGGCGATTCGCCAAGAATTTCCTGTGCTCGCTGAGTTTTACAGATTCCAATGTAAGTTGGTCTTGAGTCTAACAGTGGTCTAGTTCAAGGTCGCCAAACCGTTCGGCGATTCGTTGATTGGACTTGTTGTTCGCTGATCTGCCCTTTTCGATCTCTTTTCACACTTCCATCTACACAATCAACACACCATTATTTTATTAAAGCAACATAAAGCAATAAAGGGTTTTGGGTTGCCTCCTAAACAACGCCTTAGTTAATGTCGTGGCACGACGCGAAAGTGCCTTCAAACATTTTCCAGATACACCACCTCGACCAAAGAAATCTCTTGACATTCCCCAAAATATAATTTTAAACGTTGACCGTTCACTTTAAATGGAGGTCCCTCTTGATCTTCAACTTCTATGGCACCATTGGTGAACACTCGTGTTACTCTAAAAGGTCCAGACCATTTAGATTTAAGCTTTTTGGGAAAGAGTCTAAGTCGAGAGTTGTATAGCAACACCCACTCTCCTACCTTGAAGTCCCGCTTGAGTACTCGAGCATCATGCCATTTCTTCATGTTCTCTTTGTAAATGGCTGAACTTTCATAAGATTTGAGTCTAAATTCATCCAGTTCATTCAACTGCTCTACCGTTCCCCTGAAGTTTTTTACCAGTCCAAATTTAAAGCTTTCAATGCCCACAATGATTTGTGTTCCAACTCGATGGGCAAATGACAAGCCTTACCAAAAACTAATTAATATGGGGACATACCAATATGTGTTTTGTAAGCGGTCCGATATGCTCATAGTGCATCATCGAGCTTCCTAGACCAGTTAGTTCTGTTAGCATTCACTGTCTTTGCCAAGATGCTTTTGATCTCCCAATTTGATACCTCGACCTGGCCATTTGTTTGGGGATGATATGGGGTTGCTACCTTGTGTTTCACCCCATATTTGCTCAGTGTCATTGAAAACCACTTATTGTAAAAGTGGGATCCCCCATCACTAATAATTACCCTAGGAGTGCCAAATCTTGCAAAGAAGTAACATTTCAAGAATTGGACAACACTTTTTCCTTCATTGTTTGGAAGTGCAATGGCTTCCACCCATTTGGAAACATAAACTACAGCCACCAAGATATATTTATTTCCAAATGAGCTCACAAATAGTCCCATGAAATCGATCCCCCAAACATCGAATAGCTTGACCTCTAAAATAGGAGTGAGAGGTAGTTCGTGTCTTCTAGACACTCCACATTGTTGTTGACATTGAGAGTATTTCTTTGCAAATTCATGTGCATCCTTGTAGAGGAACGGCCAGTAATATCCACTTTGGAGAACTTTAGCGGTAGTGCGGATACCACTATGGTGACCTCCCACTGGAGATGCATGACAAGCATGGAGAATTTCTACCGCTTCTTCTTCAGGAACACACCTTCTAATGACATGGTCAGCACACTCTCGAAACAGGTATGGTTCATCCCAAAAGTATTATCTAACATCGAACATGAACCTCTTTTGTTGGTAAACGGTCAACTCATCTGGCATCAGTCCACTCACAATGTAATTTGCAAAATCTGCATACCATGGTGTATGTTTGAGAGATATTGCAAACACTTGTTCATCGGGGAAGGAGTCATCTATGTCGACCTCATGCTCAATATCTTTCCTTCCTTCCAACCTCGATAAGTGATCAACCACTTGATTTTTACAGCCTTTACGATCTTTTACCTCAAAATCAAATTCTTATAATAGTAGCACCCACCTTATCAATCTTGGTTTTGCATCTTTCTTTGCCATCAAGTAACGGAGTACAACATGATCAGTATGTACGATTACTTTGGTGCCTAGAAGGTATGCCCGAAACTTTTCAAATGCATAGACTACCGCAAGAAATTCTTGTTCAGTGACTGTATAATTTCACTGGGCACTATTTAGAGTCTTGCTTGCATAATAAATTGGGTGAAATAGTTTGTTGTGCTTTTACCCCAACACTACCACCAATGCCATACCACTAGCATCACACATTACTTCAAAAGATTCGGACCAATTAGGGTTGATGATAATCGGGGTGGATACTAGTTTCTCTTTCATACACTGAAATGCAGCCATACCGGCGTCATCAAAATAGAACTTCGCTTCCTTCTCCAAGAGTTTGCATAGTGGGTGTGCAATCTTTGAGAAGTCTTTAATGAACCTTCAGTAGAACCCTGCATGCCCCAAGAAACTACGAACACCCTTCACTGAAATCGGCAGGGGTAGTTTCTCAATAACCTCAATTTTCGCCTTGTCAACTTCTAGCCCCTTTTGCGATACCTTGTGCCCGAGAACAGTACCTTCCTCCACCATAAAGTGACATTTCTCCTAATTCAGAACCAGATTCATTTCCACGCATCTTTGGAGCACTTTCCCTAAGTGTGTCAAGCATTCTTCAAATTTATCCCCTACGACTGAGAAGTAGTCCATGAATACCTCCATAGATTCTTCGACCATATCCGCAAAAATAGACAACATGCAATGCTGAAATGTCGTTAGGGCATTACATAACCCGAATGGCAACCTTTTGAATGCAAATGTTCCATAAGGGCAAGTAAAAGTGGTTTTCTCTTGGTCTTCAGGTGCAATAGAGATTTCATTGTAGCCGGAGTACCCATCTAAAAAATAATACCACCCCCTTTCCGATAACCGATCAAGCATCTGGTCCATGAAAGGCATTGGAAAGTGGTCCTTTTCGGTCCATGAATTAAGTTTTAGATAGTCCTTGCATACTCTCCACCCAGTCACTGGTCTAGTCAGCACGAGTTCCCCCTTTGCATTTGGGACTACAGTGATACCTCCCTTTTTCGATACATATTGCACCGGGCTTACCCATTTACTATCTGCAATCTGGTAGATTACTCCCGCGTCTAACCACTTGATGATCTCCTTTTTCACCACCTCTTGCATTGGTGGGTTCAATCTCCGTTGATGTTACACACTAGGTTTACATTCATTATCAAGCCGAATCTTGTGCGTACAAATACCAGGAGGAATGCCCACTATATCTGCTATGGTCCATCCTATAGCTTTTATATGCTTTCATAGTACTTCAATGAGCAATATCATCTGCCTTTCAAGCAAGTCAGCTACGATAATAACTGGTAAAGTATTATTGGCTCCTAAGAAGGCATATTTGAGATGAGAGGGTAGTGCTTTTAACTCCAGATTTGGCGGTTCCTCAGTTGATGGCTTTGCAGGAGGACTTCTCTATTTTTTAGGTTGTTATCTAACTTGATTGGATTCCTTGAATATACTCCTAATCCCGATAAGGAAGCTACCACTTCATCATAGCCTTAAACTTCAGATTCATCATAATTAGCAATCACAGATTCAAAGGGTTCATTCTTTCGCATCAAATGGCTCACACTTGCCACCACCTCATCTATAACATCCTCAGTAGACACCACATGGATATCGCTCGGTTGTTTCATGGATTTGAAAATATTGAAGGTTACCTCATCATCGTTCACACGAAACTTCAATTTCTCGCTTTTGACATCTACCAATTCCCTCCCGTTTGCTAAAAATGGCCTTCCCAAAATAATGGGGATTTCAACATCAATCTCACAATCTAAAATCACAAAGTCAGCCGAAAATATGAACCGATCTACTTTTACCAAGATGTCATAGAGTATCCCCACTGGGTGCTTGATTGATCGATCCGCCATAAGGAATCTCATTGTGGTTGTCTTTGGTTCACCCAAACCAAGTTGCTTGTATATTGCATATGGGATCAAGTTGATGCTTGCTCCTAAATCGCACAAAGCTTTAGCGAATTGGAGCATGACAATGGTGCACGGGATGGTGAATGCCCCAAGATCTTCTCTCTTAGTGATTAACTCTTTTGTCATAATTGCGCTTCAACTATGGGGCACTTCAATAGTTTCGTAGTCCAAGTTCCTTTTCTTTGTAACTAATTCTTTCATGAATTTGGCGTATCCCGGCATTTCCAACAATGCTTCCACCAGAGGAAGGTTAATTGATAATTTCTTGAACACTGACAAGAATTTTTTGAACTTCTCATCTTCATTCTTTTTTTTCAAGCGTTGGGGAAATGGTGGAAGTATTTTGGGTAAAGGGTGCATAACTTTTGGAACTTGAACATGTTGCTCCGCTTCCTCCTGTGGTTCTTTGGCAAGGTTTTGTTGAATAGGTAATTCTTGTTCTTCCATACCTTGGTTTTCTTCATGCTTTTGAGGATCCTCATCTTCTATCACATTTCCGCTACGGGTAACTACAACCAACCCTCTTTCATTATCTTCCATCAGTGTTTTGGACGTTAATTGAGCTGATAATAGACTCAATTGACCTTCCAGCATTTTGATGACATCATCTTGAGAATTCACTTTACTATTTGATGATGAAAAGTCATATTTCATCCCTTTTAGCAAATCATCAGAGCCCTCAATTGTATCAAGTATGCGTGACAATAAATCATTTACCCGATGACTACTTGCACTCTCTTTAGATTTCGGGCTTTCACTCAAGTGAGTATGGTCCTCCTCATGATCATCTTGCTCAGCCCAATCTTGTCAATATCTCATTGGTTCTTCACCCCTGTAATAGTTCCAACCTGGATTTCCACCCATAGCGTGGGTGGAAACCCTCCTCATATCTTTTGGAGTTCCAACCTTGATTCTCCCCCGGTCTTGAGTAATCGGAAGATGAACCCCCCCAACTCAAAATACTCCATATGTCCCCTTCATGTGTTCTTGAAGAATTTCCATTTGAGGCAGCATCTTTTTGATGTTTTCGTCCCTCTCCTTCTCTTTATCGAGTTATTCTTGCGTTAATCTGAAGCACAATGGTGAAACTTGATCATCTTTGGTGTACCATACCTGGTTTACTTTAGTCATACCATCTCGGAGAAATGAGGCTACTTCAAATGATTGTAAAATTATTCCTCCTTGCACTAATTGATCAACTATCCCTTTATTAACCGAGTCCAGACTACGGTAAAAGTATTGGAGCAATAATTCACTTGGCAGTCCATGCGTTGGGCACTTTCACAAAAATCTCTTGAACCTTGTCCATGATTCGTGAATTGGTTCGCCTTACTTTTACTTAAAATTCTGGATATCGTCCCTCAATTTCATCATTCTTGATGGAGGAAAGAATCTTTCATGAATGGCCATAACCAACTCCTCCCATGACTTGATGGAGTTATTTGGAAGCTCGACCAACCATTTAGTAGCTCCCCCGGTCAATGATAATGGAAATAAGCAAAGTCGTATGGATTCTTGCGATAGATTCTTGAACGATAAAGGGGTGCACACTTCCACAAAACTTCGTATATGTTCGTGCGAATCTTCATGCTCTAACCCTCCATATAAACCTCTTGAATGTATGAGTTGGAGTGTCGCGCTAGTAACTTCAAACATTGCATTTCCGTCGGCTTGTGGCATGTGAATTGCACCCATCTCACCCACACGGGTAGGGTTATAAACACTATTAACATCATCGATGTCGTCTCGATAGAGAGCACCATCCGCTGGATGGCCTGCTTGGCAGCTATTTTCCCCGTTTCACTCATATGTCATGTTATGACACATAAAACTCTCAAAGCAAAACTGAAAGTTAAGTGAGTAGAACTACAACTATCAAGAACAAAAATTCTACTAATTTAAGAATTCTCAAATAACACCACTCCCCAGCAGCGGCGTCATTTTGATGTTTGCGTAACAAGACACAATCCAATGCAAATGTCTACGATCGTACAATAGTAAAGTAACCCAACCAAGGATTGGGGTCGAGTCCCAAGGGCGTGGGCTTGAGAATTAATAGAAAAATAAAATTAAATTCTAATTAGTCATAGCTAAAAATATTATCGAATATAAACATGTTAAATCTAAGAGGTGACACACGAGTGTCAATTAACAATGGGGGTTTGTCACAAGTAAACAAAAACAACAAAAATGCAAAGAGTACTAACAGGGAGAGGGGATTCTTAGGATGTGATAGGAATACGGGATAGACTAAACTATTGGGTACATGCTATTGATAATAAATCCATTGAATATTTGTGACTAGGCTAGACTATAGTGGGGTAAATTTCTCTCAAGCAACTTACCCCTAATAAACTCATTTTCTCTCGAACACCGAGTTGCCACATGAAGAACAGCCTCCACCTTAGCCTACTCACTCTCTAGAGCTGAGTGTGTGGGAGAAGGACTAGGGTTCACTCTCTCGAGCTGAACCTCATGTCGACCCAATCCCACCGGCCATCAATTTAGTAGTCTTAGGTTTACGACCTCTCTCTCGAGCAAGCCGAAAACACAAAGGTGAAATTATATTTGCAACTACAATTTCATTAAGTTCCACCACAACTACTAAACGAAATCACATTTACACAACAAATAAACCATCAACAAGAAAGACCCAATAAATAATCTAACCCATATTCACAAAATCACACCCCAAGAATTGGGGTTTTAGCTAGACATGTAAAAGAGATAGAAATTTATACCAATATGAGTTTGCATTCAAATGGGTATGAAGATTTAAGTCTCAAAACAAGCAAAGAGTGAAGAATCCACAAGACCCAAGTCCAAATTCTTGGAGTTGAAACCCTTTGAATCTTCAAGTTCTTCAAAACCCTCTCCAAACATAGAACTTAAAATTCTATGTTAAAATTTTCTATATTAAAAATCTAATGTTAAGCTTCAACTCTCAACGAGTATTTATAGTTTTAAAAAATCTGTGATGCAGCGGATCATTTGGCATCGTTAGTTGAGATCACCGATCAACTCGGCGATCCGCCCTTTGGTAGGTTTTATCACCGTCTTGCTCTATCCTTCAGCATCGTCGTGTTTTGGATCATTGGGCGACATAGTACTGCTTCGCGAAACTTCTCGGCGACACACTGACTGCTCCTTTTCACCACCGATTTAATTCTTTCTTTCAGGGCTCAGCACACTGGCACAAAAGGCGAGAATAAGACCTTTTGGCGACTTGCCGAATGGGTTCGACGATTCTCAGATCTTCATTTCTTCGTTCTTTTAGTTGCCTCTGCTCCTTTTTTGCTAAGTAGTGTCCATGCTTTCGCTCAAACTCCAAATACCTGAAACTTAAGGGTTTTCATAAGATATTGAGATAAAATATGCATTTGAGGACACTAATTCTATCAAAATATAGCCCTAAATGAGGCCAATTTGTGGACTCATCACATCTATATCATGAACACGAACAAGATGATAAATACAACCCTTAGTAATCATCCTCATCGCCTTAAGATAGGAAATAAACCTACTTTTCGGCATTGCTGTATAGCCTTTCCATTCTAGAACTACCTCTCTTGGAAAGTGGAATCTAACATTCTTTGTTTGACACTCAACATTAGCATAACAAGACGCTAACCAGTCCATACCCATAATGACGTCGAAATCGACCATCTCTAACTCTACCAGATGTACAGAGGTCTGACGATCGATAATTTCTACCGTGCAACCTCGATAGACTTTCTTGGCAATAATAGACTCATCAATTGGTGTAGATACAATAAAGGGTTGATCTAATGACTCTGCTACTAGACATAACTTCCCCGCAATAAATAGGGTAACATAAGATAGAGTAGATCCAGGATCTATCAAAGCATAAACACAATGAGAGCAAACAATTAATGCACCTGTCACAACATCTAGCGATGAATCTGAGACCTGTCGGCCGGCTAGTGAATATGTACGGTTCTGGCCACCACAAGAACTAGATGCTCCCTCTCTGCCTCCGCCTTTGCCTCTACCTATTGAAGTCTGGGACTGTGCTAATGAGGAAGAACCTACTACTGACCGGGTCGACTGACCTATACCACCCTGACCTATGGTCGGGCAGTTCTTCCACCCATGCCCCTGTTGTCCACAAGAATAACAACCTGTGGAACCCTGCCTGCACCTCTCAAAATGCATCATACCTCAAGTAGCGCAACGCGGTGGTGCTGTCCTAGCCTAGCCTGAACCCCTCTGCTGCTGAGAGCTTGATGCTCGTGAACCCTAACTTGGGCCTGACTGTCCCTGACGATCAAATCTACTACCCTGGAACTGTTGTGGTGGAGGTCTAGGTGGCCTACTAGAATATCGAGGTCTAGGACCACCCTGAAAATCTCCCGGTGAACCAGCGGGCCTAGCCCTCTTCTGTCTCTCTCTCTCGACCCTCTCACTCATATATTGTAGATGTCGGTGATCCTCTATGCCTTGTGCAAAGGCCAGAATTCGTGAGATATCCTTATTATCATTTAGTGCGGCAGTAGAACAAGCGCCAATATAGTCTGAGTCAAGCCCTCCCACAAATCTATGCACCCTATCATACATCGTATCAACAAATGCTAGTGCATATCTAGCCAATGAATCAAATCTCAACCCGTACTCTCGGACACTCATGCTGCCCTGTCGAAGGTTTAGAAACTAGTCTACCCGGCCATCCCTAATCTCTCGAGGCAAATAGTGATCTATGAAAGCTTCTGTAAAGCTATCCCAAGTGGGTAGAGATGCATTTTTTCCCCTAGATCTCTCCCAACTCTCGCACCACAATACTGCAACATCGCACAATTAAAATGCAGCTAACTCAACTAACTCAGTCGCTGAGGCATGCATGACTCTAAAGATCCTATAAAGCTGATCAACAAAGTGTTGAGGGTCCTCTCTATGATCTGTCCTTGTAAAGTGTGGAGGATTCAAGGCAAGAAATTCACGAGCTCTAGAACTTTCGGGCCCTTCAGAAGGTCCGGCAACATTTGGCGCAACTGCCTGGCACTGTGCAGCTACTAACTGTGCTAACATACATACTGCACTCTTGAAATCCTGATCAGATAGAATAGGAGGAACTAGTGGTGGTACTGCTGGTGGACCCGGAAGTGTTGTAGCCCTCAGAGGCTCCTGAAGCGGTGGAGAAACTATAGGGGCCTGAGAAGATGTCTCCCCCTGGATCTCACAATGGGATACCTCCACCTGTGGTACCTTGTCGGTACCCTCGTCTGCAACTGTATCTAGCCCCTGGCAAGTTGTGGCTGTCTGGTGTCAGGCATCTCTATCTACATACAAGTATCAATTATTAGCAAGAAACCTCAACCCTTAAGACACTGCTCTATAGCACGAGGTGTGCAAAAGAAGGATAGTCATTCTAACATGCCCGGTAGCTTCTTGTTTATCGAAAGTGGTGCACAACACATTTATAAATAAGACTCTACTAGACACGACTTGCAGACTCCCTAGGATACGACGTTGCTCTGATATCAAGTTTATCATGCTCCAAACTCGAGGGGTGCAACTGGCTCCTAATGCCAAAACTCAGGCCCGAGCCGACCCTGTTGAACCACTTGCTACTAGCGCATGGCTGCCACACACAATCAAGAAAACAAACAAGTATATCTCGACTTAAAACTATGCCCTCGGCCGGCAAGGCCCATGTCAACTAATCTATAAAAGAAACAGCTACTCCCAGGAGATCATATAAATAAATAGCCAACTAGCATAAAAGTCCTGATTGGGCCGTCGAGGCCACCATGATATCTATACCAAAACTGAAAGCAGGTATATATCAAGACAATACATCAAACAGCTCATAAGCTTCAGCAAACCAACAAACTAGGCCAGTATGGCCATAACATAGCTATACACCCTACACACTAGTCTGGAAGCCTCTAAGAGTAGTAAAGATTGGCGGGACAGGGCCCATCCTACCCATAAAAATAGATACAACAAAAGCTAACAAACCTCCAAACTCTGGCAGCTTCGGAGGAAAGGAGCTATCCAACCAGATAGAAGTCAATCCTACTTCTGAGGAGATCTATTGGGTCATCTGTCGGGACCTGCATAAATGAATGCAGCACCCCAGGCAATGGGGAGTCAGTACAAAATAATGTACAGAGTATGAACGGCTATAGACTAAATGAACAAGTATCATAATATACCAAAAACAATCAGGTAAGGAAATCAAAATTTAAATAAGCATGCTAACCGACTACTAAATCTCAAAAAAATACAAAAATGATCAAACAACAACCTAACCAAGCCCCCCATAAGCTCGGTAGGTACACATAACATACCACCTACCTAGGCCCCCATAATCCCAGAAGGTGCCAAATCAATCTACAAAACCCTATCGGTAGCCCCTTGTCTTTGTAAGAAGTCACATAGCCCTTTTTGGCAACGATATAGCCCCGTAGGCAGCGCATAGCCCTCTTAGGTAACATCATAACTCTGTGGGCTGCACATAGCCCTCTTTTGCATCAACATAGCCCTCTTTGGCGTCAAAATATCCCCGTAGGAAACACATAACACTTTTTTGCATCAATATAGCCCTATGGGAAACACATAGCCCTCTTAGGCAATAACATAGTCCTATTAGACAACATCATAGCCCCCATAGGCAGTTCATCGCTCAACAGCTAACCACAATAGCCCCAAGGGTGACAACAAACAATTGAATAAGCTAAAGGCGAGCAATTTAGCTATAAACAATATATATATATATATATATATATATATAATTTCCAATTCGTTCCTAACTTAGGGTCGTTCTTAATAGATTATGAGTCCCTATAATGAGGTTTTATAACCACTCAATCAACCAACCACTCACAATTACATCTACAAGATCACCAACATTAACTACCCTATTATATCACTCCCAAGGTCTAAGGAAACATGCCGAATGAAGGGAATAGCCTTAACATACCTTTTCTTTTATAATTTAAGCTAAAAATACCTCCGTCCGCACCACTACAACACTAAAGAAAAAAGGTAAAATCAATCATTAATTAAGGATATAAATTACTATGACAATTCGACAATCGATACGAATTCCTATCATAAATTACTATCCAAGACCTAAGGTATCTGTAAACTGATAAAAGGTGATTCATACCTTTCTTTACATGCCCAGAACACTTGAATAAAGTCAATCCAATGAAAAAAAAAACCTTGCTGCCACAACCTCCACGGACCTACACCGCTCAATTCACCGTGAAAATTATACCAAAACAACGAGCTCGCGACGTAGGGTAATCTACAATAAGGAGCCAAGAAGATATCATGAACACACAAGGATGATTTGAGGAGTAAATTTTTAATTTTCGTGGGTTTCTTACGAGTTGGAATGAAGAAAAATGAAGAAGATGATATCTTATAAGCTTCCACCAACCTAGGGGACCCACCTCACGTGCCTACTTGCCCAGTCTCGCGAAAACGTGAATATCTCTCTATTCTGAAGTCGTATGAACAACGGTTTGATGCGTTGGATACTAGACTAGTAGACCTTTGATTCAATAGGTCGTGGGCCCCATAAATCGTTATAGATTGGGAGAAAACCTCCGAGACATTTGACCCAAATTTCAGAGAAATCTTTAAAAAGGAATTTACGATAACTTTCGCCAACTTTTATTTTGCAACTTACCTAACTTCAAAACTTGAGATACAACCCTTGAACACTTAAAATATGACATACCACATCATTCTTAATTTATTACTCACCCTCTTTGTCTTTCCACGAAGGTACAAGTTAATTTAGACGTTTCAAAAAGTCGGAGTGTTACAATGCAATCTTGTATGTATTTAAATATATTTCTAGACTGCGCTAAAAACACAAAAAATGAATCTATATCTATATCTATATTACCTTAAAAGCATGAACTCCTAACTTGAATGTTAAATTATTATAATATTCCTAACTTAGGTTGTGACTTTTTCGATGAGTTGTGACTTTTCCGATAAGTTCTGACTTATTCCAAAGGGTTGTGATTTTTCAATGAGTTGTGACTTTCGAAATAGTTGTGACTTTTTCAATAAGTTGTGACTTTTTTCAAAGGGTTGTGATTTTTCGATGAGTTGTGACATTCCAAATAGTTGTGACTTTTTCAATAAGTTGTGACTTCTCAAAAAGGTCATGAATTTTCAGATAAGACACAAAATACACTTCTTCATACCACCATTTGTTGACTATAAATAGAGGAGCTTCCTCTCATTTTTCAATCACAATTTTTTTTAATCTTCTACTCTTCTTCTTCTTGCATTTTAAATTTTTTGTGTTTTATTATTGTTGAGTGAATTTGAAGCTTAGCGGAATATGATGTACCACTATTCAGATGAAGTAAATCGTTCTATCCTAAGAGGTTATATTCCATAACCTTGAGTACTTGAGGAAAATAAATTTAATGATATAATAATTATTATTTTTCTTAATATATACAACAGTATGTAATGTTTCAATATATGAAGTTAGCATGATATAGTCTAAATTCATTTATTTTTATTAACAGTTTCTCTTGTGATGTAGATATATGCTTTTGAATATCTTTTTAAAAAATTTAGATAATTTTCACGATTTGTTTTTTTATGCTCAAGACAAAAGAATGACTTTATTTATCAATGCAACTTATGTGATTTAGATTGTCATGATGTTTGCTTCAAAATAGTTATTACTATATAAACGTTGCCCTTTTGTTTTACTTATATACTATTTCTTAATATTTTAGTATTTTAGACGAAGAAAAGTTCATATGACTTGTCATAATATCAGTTAATGTTTGTATTAGTTTAATTTTTATAATTTATTTAATAGCTAATTTTTATTAGATAAATATTCTCATTACTGAAAATATATATTTATATTTGGTTAGTTATTTGTATTTAAATTAAAGTATTATATATGTCGCGAATGTATTATCAAGTTAACAAGATCTTCTAACTTCAAAAGTTTTTTTTTTCAAAAAAAACTCACAACAAATGTAAAAGTATGTGAATATACATGAATCATTTAAAATTTATCATTTACAAAATAATTTTTATATTTAGTAATATGGAATAGACGTTTACATTTGGTCCCTACACTAAATTAAAATCTAGTAACTATAAAAAAAATAGTAACATTAATTAGAAGTCCTATTTATTTATGTTAGTATAAAATTTATTAGAAATTCAGCTGATGCACATTAATTCTTTAGTTATAACATTATAAATACTCTGAATTATTACTAATTACTGCAAACGGTATTCAAACTCTTTTACAGTCTCAGTTATAATATTATGAATTTCATTGTTATTACATTAATTATTTCTATCTTTTATCTTTCCATATATTAATTTTTGACCAATAATTTTTCATATTATTTTACTGCCCCAATATATGTGATAACACAGTTTTGTTATTTTTCCTTTGACAAATCATGCTTGGTTGAATAAATTGAAAAATAGTTTACAAGTATATGAATTATATCTTTGTTGGGAATAAGATGAACAAATGATTATATAAATGATTTCACAGATAGTATATATTCTTTAATTTTAATTTTTAGTTTTTTCGATTAAAAAAAAGGAAACATTTCTGAGTTAACTATGGATAGTCAGATAACTATTTGTATATAAAATACAAATTAATGTAGAGAAAATAGTTCTAAAAGATAAAATGTAGTTGTTCTCTCCACATATTCATACGACATGTAAACAATTTAACGTGGAATACACGTGCAAAGCACATCTGATTAGATTAGAAGAAAAATACACAACAAATATCATCTATAAGGTAATTTTAGTGAGATACAACTAATTACATGATTGGACCTCATCAAATTGACATAAATATATACATTATTGCATTTAACTAATAAAAAAATTTATTCACCATCTTCATAGGTTCGCGTGAAAAAGAAATATATATGACGATCCACATTGAACATTCATAGAATAATTTACAATATTATTTTGTGTTAAAATTATTATTCAAATCTTCACTTAAATAAGCAATATTATTTACCATAACATATATTTTCTGAATTGATCATCACGCGCAACGCACATGTCAAAAAACTAGTATTAATAAAAGTAACAAATAAAATGAATATTAACAAATGTAAAGAATAAAAAGAAGGGAAAAAGGACAAATATACCCCCGAACTATTGTAAATGGTATGCAGATACCCTCCGTCATAATTTTGGGACATTGGTGTCCCTGCCGTAAAAAAACTAGAGCATATATAACCTTTATACTAACGGACATACACGTGTCATAATCTTATCCATCAACCAGACATTTATTAAATATCGGATAGACGGATAAGATTGTGCCACGTGTCCTTATTTAGTCTTCCGTTAGAGTGAAGGGCATATATAATTTTTGGATGGCAGGAGCACCAATGTCCCAAAAGTATGACGGAGGGTATCTGCATACTATTTACGATAGTTCGAGGGTATATTCGTCCTTTTTCCCTAAAAAGAATGGCATGTAAAAAATACAATTTAACATAAAATAATTATTAATCAAAGACATGATATTTACAACATATTCAATTGATTGTGACAAAAAATAATGTAATTAATATTAACTGATAAAAAATTCTTGAATTTTTTGAGAAATAAGGATAAATATCGATAAATTTATTTTAAATTATAAAATTGTATTTTGAACTATTGGATAAATAAAACTTAAAAGTTACGAATTTTGAAAATGTTAGGCCAAAATTGGATTTCAACAACTGTCCCTTTCGTTGGACATGATTGATGAAAGAAATCATGGAAAAAGAAAATTGACAAACTCATTTTGGCCGAACACATGACATTCATATAAAAGTGTGGTTGGAATGTGGTGGAAGTCGATCCTCAACTTGCTTACAAAAAGTTCCATGTTGTGTTGCGTCCTTGTTGATGTAGTCCACACCTATGGCTTAATTGAGAATGCATCCTCTTGGATGTTTTGAAAAAAAAAAAAAACAAAGATAAAACTCATTAGTAGAGACATAATTAAAGAAAAAGGTAGCATCTCTTACGATACGACGAATGAAGATGATCCATCGGGTAAGATATAAATGCATGTCCATCGGTAGGACGAATGAAGATGATCCAATAGTAGGATGAGTGAAGATGATGCATCGGTAGAATATAAACGCATGTCCATTGGTAGGACGAATTAAGATGATCCATCAGAAGGATTTGAATGTATGTCCATCGGTAGGACAAATGAAAATGATCCATCGATAGGACGAATGAAAATGATCCATCGGTAGGATATGAATGTATGTCCATCGGTAGGACGAATGAAAATGATCCATCGGTAGGACGAATGAAAATGATCCATCGGTAGGATATGAATGTATGTCCATCGGTAGGATGAATGAAAATGATCCATCGGTAGGATATGAATGTATGTCCATCGGTAGGACGAATGAAAATGATCCATCGGTAGGATGTGAATATATGTCCATCAGTAGGATGAATGAAAATGATCCATCGGTAGGATATGAATGTATGTCTATCAGTAGGACGAATAAAAATGATCCATCGATAGGATGTGGATACATGTCCATCGATAGGACGAATGAAAATGATCCATCAGTAGGATATGAATGTATGTTCATCGATAGGACGAATAAAAATGATCCATCGGTAAGATGTGAATGTATGCCCATCGGTAGGATCTTTGGGCAAAATAAATGCATGTCTATCGGTAGGACATATGGGAATCCATCGATAGAATATATGTGAACACTACCACTTCCAGTGATGTAATACCCTTCAACGTCAGCCTTCTCCGACTTCAACGTGGAATAGATAGGCTGACATCCTACAATGGCACCTACGAGCCCTCGTTTGTGTGACGAGACGTAGGTGACCAGTTGTGGATGGCACTGCCAAGACCAAATTTCCTTAGGCTTCCTATTCCTACTTGGTTTAGGATTTATTTTCTATAAATATTAGTTGTATTTTTCGTTTTTTGGTTGTTAGACTTTTTGTGAAACTTTGTTTTTGGCTTTGGGAATTATTTTGAGAACACTTTCAACATTTAATTCCTAAAGTTTGGTTTATGCAATTTACATTTGTTCTTCAATTCAAGATTCTGGATTCCATCTATTGTAATTGTGAGTTCATGATTTATATTGTAAACCCTAATATGAATTGTGACAATTCAAGCATGTATAACTAAATCCACAACTAGGGTTGTGGGAACAATGAGTAATTAACAATATAAAACTAATAATTAAGTATTTCTAGACTAGTGTTTATGCATGTATTGTTAGTCCCTTCGTTTAGAATGCTTTTTAACAGTGCACAATGTTAGAACTCGCCTAATTCCTACTTGCTCGACCAAGGAAGTAATGAATGAGAAAAGGATTAAACAACAAAGGTTTAGCGTGATAATCTGCTATCTAATAGCCTGACCCACCTACCGTGAGGGCTAATCTGGGGTCAAGGGTAAGGGTTAGTAAAACACACACCCGTAGACCGACCAAGTTGCGTGGTGAAATTTCCTACTCTGACGACCAATCACTTAGGAGATACTTAACTTACCGACTTTGCATGTTAACACTAGGAAAGAGTTACTATTATTAGGATTACTACGTTAAGAACTTATGGAGAACACGTATGCCCTAGTTTCATCTCATATTGATATTACAAACTGTGAATTTTGCTTACTTGTTACTACAAATCAATCAACAATTACTTTGTTTACGAATTCCCCTTTTTTACGGAAATAATTTGCCTAAAAGTACAATTAACCATAAATTAGCCTAAGTCTAGACCATATTCCTTGTGGGATCGACCCTAACCTCAAGTTAGGTTCTTTATTTGACAACAACCGCTTATACTTCTTTAGGGAGGTGTAATTTGGGTGTATCAATGGTCTCCTCAGTCTCTTGCATCCCTGTCAAGGTCTTAGCAATCCCTTGCTCGTCCTCTTTCAACCCCTCCTCATCAGTCTCCTCATCCAACTCCTCGTCCTCAGCATCCACATCTAAAGTAACCTCGCAACCTCTGGCACAAAAGGCGGAGTCAATGCCAACTCGGTGATTCGCTGAGCTGCTTTCAGCAAGCTAAGACAAGTCCGCCAAAACTGATAGTGCAAAAAGAAAAGACACAGGCATCAAGGGTGATGTCCTCTTCCACTCTGCGATATGCCCAAATGGGTTCCGCACTAAGACAAGTCCACCGAATAGAACAATACCCAAGGCCATGCATATGCTAATTAAGGATGGCGAGCTAGGTCTTACTCGGCGATTTACCTTACTTCCTTGGTGGGCTGAGACAAGCTCACCAAATATGAAGTTTCAGACCAGTGCCTAAAATTCACATCCAAATCCAACACGCACAACAAATACGAGTCCCCCACCCCCCAACAATTACAATCCACATATATGCTTTTATAACCCATGGGTACTCAGATTTCCCCCATTTACTATTAAGTGTTGCACTAATTGACATTTTTCCTTAAGAAAGTAGTCACCATGTCTATCATTGGGCAAACACATGCAATGGGTCAACACTGAGCTACTCAGACTTCACTCACATTCAATTAAGCATAAACCCAACAAGTATATCAACTCAATTCAGCATTCTAACCAACACAATCACAATTCACAATTTATACGGGCATTCACAGTCAAAATCACATGGGTACCATTTAAATTCAACAATATGATGCTACTCAACAAAATTTAACACTTTATCTTAGCTAAAGGGCTCAAGCCCACACCCTATATGCAATCTAAACTCAAAATTATTAACAAGAAGTCGAAACACCAACCTTAATGCAAAAATATAAGCAGGAAATTGAGGAATCAAGGTTGGGCTAACTCGAACTCCAAGCAAATGCACTCCTAGCACTTTCAATACACTTACGCGAGGCACACAATCACACAAAATGCACAATGTAAGCAAAGGGAATCGAAAATTCTCCAAAATTTCAAAGGATTTTGATTTTTTAATTTAAAACAACTCTAGGCCTTTTTATGTCAGGTCTGTTAGGCGCAATCACAAACATCGCCTAATGCGTTTAGTGTATCGCCATCTGGAGCTTAAGCTTGCCGAACATGCCTAAACAATTACCAAACCTAAACGCTGATTGTTACGACCCATTTTTAATGTATGTTAAAAATGTTCCATATCTTGACTATTCATTAATTTTGAAAATAATAATTAATAGAGTCGCCATTTAATTTGAGGAAAATTTAGAAAACCATTTAAAAATGAATTTTGAAATAGAACCGTTGATAAACCAGAGTTCAGGTAAGGGTTTAAGCAATCATCTAAGGAAGGTTTTAACCACCTTTTAAGATCCTCTAACACGCGGTTGACCAATGGATTTTAAAAGGCTTGACTAATTTTAAAAAAGGAATACTTGTAAAAAATCTTTAAGCTTATTTATTAAAAAGAGTTTTGTTGAAAATGAATATATATATATATATATATATATATATATATATAACTTCCAAATGATAAAATAATTACAAAGTTAAAGCCTTATAAATATTTCTAATTTAACATATTTATCCAAGTTCCAAGTTTTTGAGTTAAATAATTAACACAATCACTTAAACATGGATTTTGAAAGCTAAACACTAACAATGAAAGAAGATGAATAATTCTTAAGTTAGTCTCGAAGATTAAGTTGTCTAACTTCAAAATATGTTTTGAGAATTGGAATACTTAAAGTAAACGAGTAACGAAATAGTGAAATAAAAGTTTCCCGAGGATTCATCTTAGTTAAATAATATTTGAAATGTGAGTAATGAGTTAATAACAGAATAACATATTTAGAATGCCAAAAAAGGTTAGTGTACGCAGGCGCCTTTGGCCCACGTTCTGCTCTATCATTTAAAAGCTTCAGGCTTCAAGCTTCAAGCCAAGCTTTTCTTCAATCTACTTCAGTTGCTAATGGACTTTGGTCCATTATTTCTTGTCAAAGTTGCTCCTGTTGATGTCTTACTATAAGATGGACTCTCAATCCAAATATGAGCTTCCCTTTCAAACGACTTGATGGAGGTCAACTCGAAAATGTATCTCAACTCAACGAAATGCGAGGATGGAGTCCAAATTGGACTCGGATTGATAACACATGTATCAAAGGATAAAATTATATAAAAATCTTATTGATCCAAATTCAATTTTAAGGAAAACAAATGATAATATTTTAAGGGACTAAGTTAATTGGTACCCTACTGTATGGAGAAGCAAACGAGAAATGTGTTTGTAAAAATGAGAAGCATTCATGCATGCATACCCATGATGAAATCTTGCATGAAGACTTAATTACAAAGTGAATAAGGCAAGAAATCATGGTACAATCTATTTCTTTATCCAATACAAGATTAGGTAACCTAGATTAGTGTAATAGCAAAGAAAAGATCAGTAGATTATTCCCAAGTCAAGATTTGCAACAAGACACATTTTTAAAAAAACGTACATAAGAGACTGATTCACATTCAAAATAATTCTCAAAGTAGTCGTAACATAAGTGTTTTCAAATGAAATGAAGAAAGACTTAGTTTCAAACTTTCAAAAACTCCAAGAGTACACATAATCAAGTTTCGATGAACACAAAATTTAATAAGCATGAATTGGAGACATACTACAATCTGAAACCTGAACTTGAACCAGAACCAAACCATGTTTTAGACTACATGGGATGTGACCCAAAACAACAAAGGAAAAGAGGTTAAATCGCTCTAGTTTGAACAAAAAAAAAACATCACATTATGCTTAATAGGAAGGTCAAGATTTTCTGGAGGATCAGGCGGCAGAACCTGTGCATGACAAGTATCATCATTCTCTCTCCTCCTTGAGTAGACTTGAACAACTGGTGGTCTTGTTACCGTAGATGGAGAAGGTACTAAAGGTAGAATAGTCGGGTCATGATCAACAAAAGAACTGGGAGATGAAGGAACAACACACGATTGTTCTGTAACAACACGAGTGACTTGATATACTAACCACTCATCTTCCTCCACCTGACTTGTAGAAATGGGAGGTGCATAAAAGAATGGTGTAGTCTCTGAAAGTACCACATCTTTGACGTAAGATATCTGCCAGTTTCAGTACAATAACACCGATACCCTTTCTGAAGACGAGAATAGCCTAGAAAAACACACTTCAAAGCCTTGGGATCTAACTTAGTAACAGATGGCCGAACATCTCGAATATAACATATGCTTCCAAATACCTTAAGTTCCACCAGAAATAGTGGCTTATTTGGAAAAAGAACATTGTAAGGTGTATTACTAACAAGCACAGTAGATGGCATGCGATTAATCAGAAAACATGTCGTAGAGACCGCATCTGCCCAAAACTGTTTAGGGACCTTCATTTGAAACAACAGTGCCCGAGCTGTCTCAAGCAGATGCCTATTCTTCCTTTCAGCAACTCTATTTTGAGAGGGTGTATCAACACATGAAGACTAGTGGAGAATACCTTGTTGTATCATATACGATCCAAACAATTCTGACATGTATTCTTTTGCGTTATCACTTCTTAGAATACGTATCGAAACATTGAATTAAGTTTTCACTTCAGCATAGAAGGCACAAAATTGAGTAAACACTTGAGAGCGACTCTTCATAAAATAAATCCAAGTCATTCGAGAGAAATCATCCACAAAAGTGACAAAATACATGTGTCCTGTTTTAGAAACCACATGATATGGTCCCCAAATATCAAAATGAACTAACTCAAATGCCGACTCAACTCGCTTATTAACCCTTGGAGGTAATGAGATGCGATGATGTTTTGCAAATCTGCATGACTCACACTCCAATGTAGAAATATTTTGAAACTGAGGACATAGCTTCTTCAACAGAGGCAGAGAAGGATGACCCAATCGACAATGTGCTTCAAATGGAGACATGATAGTAGAGCAGACAACCAATTGAGGCTCTTATTCATCAAGAATGTAGAGATCATCAGAAATATGTCCTTTACCAATAGCCTGATTCGTATTAAGATCCTAGATCGGGAAAAAATAAGATATAACAATTAAGGTCCCTAGTAAGTTTACTGACAGAAATCAAATTAAAGGCCAAATTTGGTAGACTTAATACAGATGACAGTGTAATGGAGGAGGTTGGTTTAACAATCCCAAATCCAACACTGTTACATGTTGATCCATCAGCTATAGTAATCGAAGAGGGTGCTTTATGTGATTGAAAGCTAGAAAAAATATTAGGATTACCCATCATATGATTTGTCGCACCTGAATCGATCACCATTTATTTAGAGAGGTGAGAAGACATATTTTATCTGCCTCAACAAAGGTATTAACTGAAGTGGATTCATTTTGCTAAACAGAAGCAACAACTTGAGATCTTTGACTTTTGTAATCAATCATTTTTCCCAAAATAATAGATCTGAAAACTTAACTAGACCAAAATTCACACCAACTGAAGCAATCCAACAAAACTTTCCAGAATTTGAAGGAGAAAAGGGAGCAGGGACCACATATACAACAACTCAAACCAATAAAGTTTCACAACATTCAGCTGTCCCACCGTGGCTGCCAAATATTACAAATCTCTCAAACAAAAGTATTTATTTTACGATCAACCAGTTTTGAACCAAACAAACTAAATGGGTCAAAATATTCTACTCCCACTACCAAATTATTATAACTGCTCAAATAAAACAAACCAGATCTCCAGCAACAAAGAATACCTATAAATAGGGAATAACAGATCGAGAAAGATAAAACCTGAATGATGTCAAATCTATTCAAAATTTGAATATTTTGAACAACATACACCAATTTCTGACTAAAAATGTTGAGGCGACGAGCAGGTTGTGATCAATCCTACCATGGCGATGGAGCGTGAAAGCGGAGAGGTGGAGTAGCAGCGTGTGACTCACTCGCGGCCACCCTAATATTGAGTGACCCAAATTGTCGAGTCCTTTTCTTCAACAATCAGAAAGGCTGCGTAGTTTCAGAGCATAAGAACTAAGCCCTAGTGGCTCTGATACCATGTAATTGAGACAAGATATGGAGAATAATGTGTCTATTCCTCAAAGAGTACAATGATATAATTACATGTAAAGAGCAATATAACTATGACAACTAGATATTCAGAGCAATCTAACTATGGTAACTAGATATTCAGATCCTAGAAAATCATCTATATTATCTATATTTATTATAGGGATAAGGGTCTGAAAAATACCCTAACTTTGGTCGAATTTGCTGTTGCGATACTAAACTTTCATGAGGACCTATTACCTCCCTAGACTATTTAATACCGTATTTTAAACATATATATATGCCCACGTGGACATAAAAAGTAATGCAAAATTATAAATAGTAATGTGTCCACGTGAGCACATATATACCTTTAAAATATACTATCAAATAGTTCAGGGGGTAAAAAATACGGTATTAAATAGTCTAGGGAGGTAATAGGTCCTTATGAAAGTTTAGTATCGCAACAGCAAATCCGACCAAAATTGAGGTATTTTTCAGACCCTTATCCCTTTATTATACAACTATGATTCTGTAACAAAGAGAAATTTACTATTAGAAATATTAAGTTTAAAACTTAAACAAGCTCAGCTTCACGGCAACATGTGAAAAATGAATAAACTTAAACCAAATAACATCAGTTTAACATGTTGAAAAGTTAAAGCTCGAAGATCATTTCTGGACCAAACAAGACGGGAACTGCGACTTAAGGCTTATTTTAGAAGAAGCGACAACTTAAAGTTAACATGAACCATCAAATGCAACTACAGAACAACTTTTAGAAGGTTACACATTTAAAACGGATGACCACATAACTTATCAAATTTAAATCAGAAACAACAAACAGGACCATAATCAAATGAATGGAAAGAAGAGTGTTTCAGCTTCAACTGGATGTAGAAATTAGCCGCAAGAGTAATAAATCTAACTATACTGAATATGAAATTCAAACAAGTATCATATGATAATAAAAAAAGGGAAAAAGGACAAATATACCCCGAACTATCGTAAATGGTATACAAATACCCTCTGTCATACTTATGGGACATTGGTGCCCCTGCCTTCCAAAAACTAAAGAATATATACCCTTTATACTAACGGAGATACACGTGTCATAATCTTATCCACCGATCCGATATTTATCGACGGATAAGATTGCGCCACGTGTCCCTATTTAGTCTTCCGTTAGAGTGAAGGGCATATATGCTCTAGTTTTTGGACGGCAGGGGCACCAATGTCCCAAAAGTATGACGGAGCATACCATTTATGATAGTTCGGGGTGTATTTGTCCTTTTTCCCTAAAAAATGGTCACGGGAGAAAGGAGATTATGAATTGTTCTCCAACTATTTCCAGACTTCAAACAAATCCTTCCCTCTCGACTAAACTAACAACTAAGTCAAACAATCACTGGCAGTATAATCATAAGCGGGCGACATTGATACCTCTCTTATTTGAAATCAAACAAACATTAACATACGTAGGCATATTGCACATGGCTGGAGTCTACTTTTTCATAGAAATTGAAAGGAAAGGGTATGGGTGAAAGGTATAATGATCAAGCTTGAAATCCGGCAGATGTTGGGGAATTTTCGTGTAGGGAAAGGGGTTGGTTTGGAGCATTTTTTGTTGAAGGAGAAGAGAGGGGCGCGTGGAGTTCTCTTGTGCATTCTTTTTGAGAGGTAAGAGCGGTGCATGGGGGTTAGGTGTATCAGAATAATAGGACTGGATTATGAGATTTTTGGCTTTGGTCTGAAATAATAAGAAAGCAGCAATTAGAATTAAGATTTTAAGGGACCAGGTCCTTTCGGTAATTTTCATCGATAAGTCAAGTTTGATGAAATATATTTGAGACAAATTAAATACATAATTAATTGTACGAGATTCTTAAATTTAACAAAGTAAAATAATTAGCTAATCATCAAAAATAAACATTAATTGCGACATTAATAAAAAAATATATGAATTAAGTTAAACATTATTTTGAGTCTATTTTCAAAATATTTATAAGACTTGAAAGCCATACATAAATCTATATATAAATATAATTCTTACTAAAAAAAACAAAAAATAAGCTTGAATATATATATATATATATATATATTTGGATTTTTAAAGAAAATTGTTTGAAATTTTTTGAAATTGAAGAAACTTGATAATTAATGCACATTGTGAAGGGTCAGAATTGGGTGTCAACACTGATTCGGCGGACCCGAGGAGTCTGATTAGTACACTTTGGCGTATCGCCCTTTGGAGCTCTGTTCGCCGATCTTGACAATGCACTTTTTCATCAATTTTAGCTCAAAAGGCGGACAAGAATTAGTTCGCTTAATGCCTTCGGCGCATTACCGTGTTGGTTCTAGTCTCACCCAATTTTCACTTGTCTATCTTTCAACCTCTTCTCCACCTACACTTACAACGCATGTTATTCAAAAGGAATAAAAACAAAAGTAAGGACTAGAGTTGCTTCCCAAGAGCGCCTTATTTAACGTCATGACACGACATAGTCCTCAAACTCAACATTTATTCTTGGGGTTCGGGATGGTATCACTAGGCAAAGTCCCCTTTTAGATGAGTAGAAATTTGACCCATTTGGGTCTCCAGCTGCTTGATGGAAACTGAGGGAGAAGTCACCATCTGTGATAGAGTGGAGAAGTCATTTTTCAATTCCTTCAACACCTTATCGGACCTTTCAACCTTGTTGTAGATCTTTGCAAGCATGTATTCAGTACAACCTTCTTCTGACCCACTTGGTTCTTTTGGGTGTGGGATCATGGGGAGGCATGTACCTATCTTTTTCCATCTCCCTATCTCTCCATGGTCCAGCCCACCAATCTTTCTAGTCACCATCTCTATCCTTGTTCCAATCTTGGTTCCCACCTTGTCGTTGATAATTGGTGTGGGAATCCCCACTTGATTTCTCAAGAATTGAACTTCTTCATTATATAATGCCTCAAATTTGGCATCATCTAGGGACTGCCCACTATTGGTTCCAACCGCATTTATTGAATTGGTTCCACCTCCCATGACATGTTTGGATAACAAATCAATTTGGGTCATTATTTTGGCCATGTTTTCATCTCTTTCATGGTCCCTCTCGATTTTTTCCTTAGATAGACTCACTTGAAGAGTAGGCATGCGGTCCTCTCTAGTGTGCCATGCTCGGTTAACCTTAGTCATATCATCAAGAAACAAAACAGCACCTCATATGGATGTCTCATCAAACCACCATGGAATAAGTGATCATCCACACTCTTATTTACTAAGTCAAGGCTGAAATAGAAGTATTGCAGCAGCAAATTTTCTGGGACACCATGCGTTGAACATTGTAAGAGTAGCCTTTTGAACCTCAGCCATGCCTCATGTAATGGCTCCCCTCCTATGATCTTAAAATTCTGAATTTGGTAACAGAGTTCAACTATCTTTGAGGGTGGAAAGAACCTCTCAAAGAATGCATAAGTGAGCTTCTCATATGAAGTAATTGAATCATTTGGCAACTCTGCCAACCACCTTGTAGCCTCTCCCGTTAAAGAGAACAAGAATAACCTCAACGTCACAAATTCTTGAGAGATATTTTTGAACACAAAAGGTCCACATACCTCCTTGAAATTCCTAAGGTGTTCATGGGGATCTTCGTGAGCCAAATCCCAAATATTTCTTTCATATGGAGCAATTGTATCATAGTTCGTGTAATATAAAACACAACTCTCTCAATTGTATGAGGGATTCAGATTGCTCTGTGGTCTGAACAACATTAATGTGCATGTCATTCAAATCACCCACATTGTCATTCTGAGCATAGTGACTATCATTTTCACTTCCATGGTCACTCATCTTGTCAACCTACAAGTTCGCCAACAACAAAACCAAACAACAACTCTATTACATTTAAACCAAATATAAATCTAACTTCTCAATTAGAATTCTCAACTACCACTCCCCAGCAACGACACCATTTTTGATAATACTCAAATCACCCTCCAAAACCAATTAAAAGAGTTAGCGATCATTGTCAGTAAAAAAACCCAATAAAGAGTCGGGGTCGAATCCCACAGGGAATGGTGTATCGTAGAGGATTCCTCATCAAGAAATATGGATTTTAAATCAGCTCATTTGTAATATTAAGAACAATTGAGTGGATGGAACAACCAACTTAAGCGCCCGTTTGGATTGGCTTAATAAAAGTAGCTTTTAAGTCATAAATAAAAAGTCAAACTGAAATGACTTTTAAGTCAAAAAAATAAAAGTATGGAGAGACCTACTTTTGTTTTTAACTTATTTTAAGTCATTTTTTACCTTGCCAAATATTTCCTAACTTATTTTAAGTTATTTTTTTATATTTGTGAAACACTTTCAGAAGTCAAAAACTGACTTTAAAGTAAGTTTGACCAATTTTTAAGTCAATCCAAACACCCTCTTAATAGAAATCTTTGGTTATCAATTATTGAAATTAAGCTAGATATTAAACGAAAGTAAGAGTTAATAAGTAATCTAGGGGAGCAAGGATTGGAAGTCAATCTCACATAAAGGGTAATTGTATTACTCTATAGTGATGAACATTCATGAATAGGATAAGTCATCTTCATTAACGCTAATCATCTTTCGATCTCAAAGCATCTATGCATAAAATCTCCTTTCGGTCTCATATATATGTCAGTCCAAAACAACCTGATACGTTACTCTATCCTCTCTTTCAAGAATAGGGCAAATAGATCTGACCCATAACCTCTCTTTCAAGCAAGCCATATACATCAAACTTAAATATCTAGTATTGAACTAATTACTCACTCTAATTAATATATTTCAAGCATTAATCGGAGATCGGAAGTAGAAATTAAGTTTGCAACCTTAGCCCATTAGTTAACCCTATGTTAATTAGGCCAAATTTATGTATGAACAACATAAAATCAGAGCATAGCACAATACCCACTATATTAAATCAACACCCAACCCCATTAGAGCACCCCTAGATCTTGGGTTTTAGCCAACCATCACAAAAGGTAAAGAAATTATACATTTCATCAAATCAATCATGGGTGACATGAAATCAAGTAAATGGCTGACATGAAATCAAGTAATAAAGAGCAAACTCACTTTGGATTCAACTTTAAATTGTCAAATTCAAGTACAAAGTTGTAAAACCCCAAAAGCTAGAGGAATGTTCTTCAAAGGTAAAGTGTTCTCTCTGTTGAGACTCAATCAATCTCTCGATCTATTTTTGAACTCTCCTCTAAACTCTATTATTTGGGATATTTATACTTTCCTAAAATTTTGCCCAAAAATCCAATTATTGATTGATTCAGCGACATTAGTCGGGCTCGTCGAATTGGCTCGGTGGACCGCCCTTTGCTCCTCAGCTCATCTTGTAATGCTCTAGGTTTCAGGTGTTTGAACCTCAGTTCGCAAGCTCAATTGAGTCAACCTTTCACATTTGGCGAATCACCGAATACTACCTTAGTTCGTCGTTCGATCTTTAAATCTTTTCCTTGCATATTGTAAATTTGGGCCATGACTGTCAAGTCCGCCATTTTCACTAGGCGCATCGCCTTTTCTATTGGAGTTCGCCGACCTTCCTTGGTAGCAGCAAGTGCCTTGCACTATCAAATTGGGCAAGGTTATGCTTAGTAGGTGATTCACCCTTCATGCTAGGCGGTCAACAATGTTTACTTTTCACTATTTTTGCATTTTTGGCTCTTCTTTTAAACATCAGTCTTTGCCTTGATCAATTGTCTTCATAACTGCAAATCATCAATATTCTATTAGAAAATGATAAAATAGGCATTGAGGACACTAAATATTGAGCTAAATGGACCTTAAATTAGTGCAAATCTACCACTCATCAAAACCCTAGATTACTTTTTTTACTGATTAAAAAGTAGATGTAGGGTGTGAGGATGAACACGTCCAACACTATGATAGCCTTACATACCTGGAAGAACAAAGTTATTTGGCGAAATCGACGAAGCTCGAAAAACACTCGAAACCCTAGCTTTTATATAGTTATAGTTGCATATTGTATGAATTAAAAAATAAAAAATCAAATATATTAGTTTGCACATTATTTTTTTAAGTCTAATTTTATTAGAATAATATTAAAATAAATGAAGTTGTATACTAAAACATTAAGTTTATATGATCATATAAATAGTAATGATGTATTATTCTAACAATTTTTTTAAAAAAATTAACAAGTGAATAATAAATTTTATAAATTATTTTTATTTTAAGATATAATGACATTTTAAATTATCCACGCAACACGCGCGTACAAATAGTGGTATAAAAATTAAAAGTTGAAGTAGTTAAAAACCCTTCATTTAATGTTTTTTCGTTACATTTTGACCAAAAAAAAAATGCAACAGTCATTTTTCAGTTTTTTCCTATTTAAAATAATTATATTAAAATTTTTAATTATATTTATAGAGTATTATTTTAAGAATGCAAGTAGTTTACCTCTCCTAGTACTTATCATTTTTTAATTTAAAATAATTTTCTAACTCCAATGACAATAAAGTTTTTTTTCTGTATTTTTGAAATTAAATGAAAATATTTCTTTTTTCAAAAATGTATACTATTTGTTCATTCATTCATTGTTCAATAACTTTCAATATATTTCTGTTTATATAAGTTTCAACCATATGATATCATTTACATAAAATGATTTTCATTATCCTAAATTTGAATAAATCTTATTCTTTTATATTTCTAAAGTGCAAAGTTTACTTATATTATGTTTTTGTATATTATTACTATTATATTATTTGTTATTTTTAATTGTTATATTACCACATGACATTTTAATAATTTGCTATTTGACTAAGTGTTCTTTTACTAACTTTTTTACTATATAATATTAGATGAATCTATTTTTTTAATCTTGAAAGTTAACTCTTTCACATTCTTTCTAAAAAATTAAATCTCCTAATAACCAACTCGTCTGTCACATATATTTTTTTAATAAAGTAGAAAAAGAAATAATAAATTCTAATATTCTTTGGGTAATTTATTTTATTATAATTTAAAATCTATTTTCAATTCAAATTGAAATAAGTTTTATTCTTTATAATTTTAATTGTTGAAGCGACATATAATTCCTTATTATTAATAGTTAAATTGATTATAAATCATTTTTAACAATTAAATTATATCCTTATATTTTTGTCGCTATTACCTTCAAAGCATTGATCATGGTCATTCATGTAAAACTCAACATTATAAAGTCTGGAAGTCATAAAAAAAAAATCGAAGTTAATATTCGACCAACAAGTCTGAAATTTGTATTGTTATATACTCATTAAAAATCTTGATAAATATGAATAAATGTAATTCAACAAAGACGAGAGGGAGTTACTCGGATGGTAAACACACTTCCAAGCCGAAGGTTGCAAGTTCGAGTCATCAAGGGAGCAAAAGGGTGGGAGTTCCTAGGGAGGATAAAAAAAATGTAATTCAACAAAAAAAAAAGTTCAAACAATTATTTTATAAAGAAACTTATATTGGATTAGGATTCTACTATTATGTTTTTTTTGGTTGTAAAATGGATGTCCACAATAATATATTTTATGTCGTAAGATAAAGACACACACATAATATATTATGTGTTGTAAGATAAACATACACACAATATATTATGTGTTATAAGATAAATATACGCACAATATATTAAGTGTTGTAAGATATAAATATACGCATAATATGTTATGTATTGTATACTAGCTAACCATATGACATACTTGGTGCACACTGTACATACATGACAAATAGATATTCATGTGTGCCGAAGTATATAAAGCTTTCTTGTAACAAAGTGAGAAGAAAGAACAAGTGAATTAAATTACTACACGTACTATTTTCTCATTCATCTTTCTTGTCATTTTAGCATTAAAACTTATTTTATAACACGTTATCAGCATGAAGCTCTAGATTCTATCTCAGGTATAACGAGTACATGCCTTATATACTTTAGTTCTTATTTATCTATTTAATTTCCAGTTAGTTAACTTGATCATCTTTATTTTACATAGTGTAAATTTTATAATTGACATATATAATACTAAATATTATAGTTATGACATTATTCTTTATGTTTCAAGTTTTAACATAAAACAATTACGGGCTATAACATTTATTGAATAAAAAAAATTAAAAAAAATTGGAATATAAAATTTAACAGATAAATTAATAATAGTAATGATAATTAATAATAGACATAAAATAAGGAGAACCACAACAAAAAGAATATTTATTTTCCTTGTTTAGCTCAAATCAGTTACTCGCATTTTCTCTCACTTGTTAATTGTCTATCAAAATAGATTTCGTTTTTATCAATATTCGTCTCTTTCTCTATCATGGCTAAAAATAGTATTCGTCACTGACTTCTCTCACGATATTCTTTGTTTCATATTCGTTTTCGTTTTATACTGTGATGGAAGATTTTTTTTATCAATATTAATAAAGCATGGTGGTAGATGAAATTGTTTAACAATATACCAATTTCATACCATTGTTCTACATAAATCTATACCAATTTTATACCAAAAGTAAACACTGGTTCATACCATACAATAAGAATACTAATTTCAAAATAATTGTAACTAATAATTGTGTTTTGTTATATAATAGTATACGAAGTGCATATAAGTTTTTTTGCCAATATTTATATCAATTTCATACCAAAAGTAAAAATTTGTTCATACAAAAAAAATATCAATTTCAAAACAATTGTAACTAGTAATTGTGTTTTGTTATATAAATAGTATACTATATGCATACAAATTTTTCGTCAATATCTATACCATTTTCATACACACTGGTTCATACAAGATTCATACCAAAAAAAGTTCTTTGTAATTTTTATTTTTTTTTACTTACAAAATCTGAATCAGAGTCTGAATACTCAAACAACGGGGGTTCCACCATTTTTTTCTTTCCTTTTTTGCCCCTTACGATTTGGAGGAGGGAATATTTTCTTTGATTCTTGTTTCTTCTCCTTCACCCCAAAAGCTAGCACTCAACATCCCAGAGGAAAGACCTGTTTTACTAAGAAAATATAAATAAAATAAAAATGACTAAGTTTTTGAAAAATCGATTAAACCTATGGTTTAAGAGAAATCGAATTTCCAAAAGAACAGAGTCGCCACTTAATTTTTTTTAGTAAAAATCAAGAAAAACTCAAGGTTTTCAAAAGACTCAAACAGATAAAATCGATTGAAAATAAAGGGTTTGAAGTTCAATGTACAATTCGAGAAGGTGTTAGGCCCTCGGAATGTCCGCTAACTTGAGGTTGACCGGTGATTTGACTAAAAATATTTTGATTAATTTTGAGAAACTATTAACTAAAGAAATTCATTTTTATTTTTTTATTTTTTCATTTTTTTATTATTATCATTATTGTTTTAAATATCTTAGGGGGAAATGAATTAAAGGGAAATTTTCCTAAAGGGAAGTAACTTCAAGAGTTGACAAAATTAATAATGAAAATTAAAACTAAGTATAACATATAAGTATTTTGATTTGAATATATATATAAAAAAAATGAAATGGCTATCATTGGGAATTTAATTAAATTAAACCATAAAATAAATAAAGGTTAGTCAAATACAATATCAAATAAATAGGAGCAAAGTGAAGACATATTGAATTTGGGCCTTTGGCCCAAATTCCCAAATCTACAAAAAATATAAAATAAAATAAAATAACAATTCATTGGGCTTTTGACCCTTTTCCCATCTTCATTGGTCATGATATACACCAAGTGTATATTTGATGTATACACCGTATATATCGCTGATTCTTGAACTCCCGATCTGGTATTTTTATTCGGATTTCGTATTTCTATATTTTCACCTGCTTTCTCGTATTTTTGAACCTGTATAATGTTATTTTTCGATTGTATACCCATGTATACAGCTGTATACAACCTGTATTTCAGCTTGTTTTCGAGTTTTCGGAACATGAGAATTCAACTTCCAGCCCGTATTGTCAATTTCCAACCTGTACACCTGTTTCCTTAACCTGCCCTGATGGTTGACTCGAGAAATATGCATATTGGGCCCTCGTGGCCCGATAGGAAAATGCGAGGAGATGAGATAGAGTCCATGAGGACTCTGGAGAGATATTTCACATGAAAAGAACACATGGATAAAAGTTAGCATCTGCTCACAAGGATAAGACAAACAAAAATAACCACACGAGATTCGATTGATCTGAACTCAACCTTAAACGAAGTTCAATTAACAGTAACTAATAAGAACAATACTTATAACACTCAAAGGCAATAAAAGTCATGTAAATTCAGATTTAACAAAGTCAGATTTCAAAGCAAAAAGGAAACCCATTTACTAGTAATTTGTGAACAAATGCAACTTTTCCGAGAAACCCATTTACTGCCTCAAAACATGTAATAATATTAAAGGATAAGCCACTACAAGTATTGAAATAATGATTCATTCAAATTAAAAAAATCAAGACAAGGTACAGTAGTAACTTAGCTAAGGTAAAGAGCAAACAATGCCACATAGTTAGCCAATAAAACATCACGTACTTTAGTCTAATCAACTTTATTTAATGAAATATGACAATACTAATTTATCATGCCAAAAGGCCGAATGTTGGAGGCTATAGCAAATCCAATCTTTTTAAGCAAAGGAAGAGAAAACTAGTAGGGACTCTGCTAGATCATTTTAAAGGGAAATGAAATATAACTGTAGGCAATTAAAGCCAAGCTAGCCTATTTCTCAAGCCAACATGTTGCACACAAGCACAAGTATACATGAACAAATATTTAATGCAAAGAGAGGGGCATGGTTGGGCAGAGACACCATGTAAATGACTGAAATAGGCGACAAGCTAAAATCGGTACGGTCATCTTAAGGTTTAGACAAAAGATAAGAGAGCTACTGCTATTTTAACTAGCAACAATATGCTGGAAAATCAATTACTGAACCCCAGAACATTCGAACAATTAACAGATACTTATAAGACCCGGACCAAAGTTGCGATTTCTATCCTAAGGACGACAACCGACGTTTGAACGCTTCCAATTAATCACTTAAGCTGGCCAAACATGTTCGTTGGACAGACTAAATAGAGACAAGCAAAGAGAGAGACAAATATCCGTTCCGAATACGTTTCACATTTTTTACAAGGAACCGATTGCAAATGACAAAACAATTTTTTGGCAGGATCTGAACAAAACATAGATGAACCCAACTCATACAAAATTTGAACCTATTCAAATAAAACAAGACCCGCGAAAATCATGCTAAATCGACCCCTAAGACTTACAATGGTCTAAGTAACAAAGAGGAGAAAACAACATGTATATATGTATCAACTTATGAAAAATCAAGATCACCTATAAAAGGTGATTCTGAATTTCGAGACTGAACCACAACTCTCATAACTCATCAATCGAGATAATAGCGAAATAAGAAGACTCCAACAAAGAGAGAACATTAACTCGGGAAAGGGGGAAAACACCAAACTTTCAGCGAAACATAGGCAGACAATAGCCCTGGACTCTTAGGAGAGTTTCATCACTGATTCACAGCCAACAGGGGATCGAAAAGCATTCCGAAATAAAATGTTAACATATAAATTGCTCACACAGCTAGGAGTCAAAAGAGCAACACATTGCGAGTGAAATAAGTTCAAAGAGAAATGAGTATTACCTTAAAAGAGGCAGCGAACTAGGTCGAGACGATCTGGAACGAAAGAGCTTCCACCACCACACGAGGTTCCGATGAGCCTTGCTAGTAGTGAGTAGAAAAAAAAAATATTGCTTATCTTTTACAGCTAGTGACTCCTCCTATATATATATTTTTGCTTGAGTACATATGTTTCTCAAACTCTATTCTCTCCTAATTTTCCCAATTTTTTCTCCAACATCCCTTTTTTTTCTTTTCAATGAAGAACAAAAGGCTATTTAAAACCGAAATTAGGGCAGATTTTAGGAGGGAAAATGGATGAAATCTAATAAGGATCAGGTCCATTTGAAATTCAAACCCCATAAGTTCCTTTCACCCTTCCGGTTAAACACTTTTTCTTGAGGTTTTGACTCATTTCGAAAGGGGAAAGGGGGACGGACAGGTGGGATCAAATCACCCGTCCTTGAGACGCTACGTGTCTCCATCTCGCAACTGCAAGGACGTAAGATGCATGCTGTCAACTACTTTTTGCTGTTGTTGCAGCGAGGGAGACGCTGTTAAGCGTGAAGAATATTGTTGCTTTGGTAAGTTTCTATCCAACGTGAAAGGGGAAAAGAGAGTTGCTGGGTTTCTTTTGGAATAAGAAAATGGGCCGGGTTAGGGGAATTAAGAGGTGGGCTGGGAAATTTAGAGATGGGTCGGCTGTTGTAGTTAATGAAAGGAACGGGTTTGGGCTGGCAATTTTGGGTTTAAGTAAATTGGGTTGAAAGAATTAGGTTGGGTTTTGGCCCAAAGTGTCAATTCTTGGGTTGTAAGATTAGAACCCAAGATTGGCTAGATGTCTAATAATGAAATGGCCATATTAATTAAAGATGTAGCCAAATTGAATTGAGTTCAGAGAATTTGACTAAAATTTAAACAAGGCGAATTAACATTGATTGATTAACGAGCTTCTTAATTTTAACAGAATAAAATAATTAACTTAATTATAAGCTAACTATTTCAAAAATATAAACTATTATATAACTAAACTAGTTAACCAAATATTTAAGTAAAACTAAATATTTTTTAGACGATTTTCGAATGTTCCTAAAATATATTAATTATATATATAAATATGTAAAGTAAAAATATTGTCTAAAAGTTATAATAAGTGACACAATTTATTTAAAATAACTCGCAAACTATTTTGGCAATTTGTAAAACAAATTATTTTAGATCGTTTAAAATGGAAGAAGCTCGATGATTAATTTATATTGGGGAGGGTCAAAATTGAGTGTCAACAACTGTCCCTCATTTTACTTGGATTGATGCAAGAAATTCGAGGAAAATGAAATTGACCAATCCAATTTTGACTGACCACATATTCATCTTTTGGAACAAGGATTTTGGTACAGACTTTGGGAATTATGGCCGAACCCCGGAAATGGGCTTCCTACATATCTCAGGCTATATGAGAATTCAAGCCACTTGTAGTTAGATACACTTGATTTAACGCACGATTCGAAAGAATTCAAAGGTCATCCCGATATCGAATTATGAAAAGACCGGAATGCTTTGGAATAAAATTTGAGAGTGAAAGTTGGAATACAGCCGAGTTTTCAACATTGATATCGCCTACATATTCCTCAACTTAGGAAATCAGGCTGCTTGTAGTTCGACTCAATCGGTTGAAAAAGAAATCTATTATGACAGATCACCTTTGGTTATAGAGAAGCGACAAAGTAAGTCGAGTATGAAAAGAAGGCTTGCAAACTTTTAGTCATGAATGTGGCATGCTTCACACCTATAATTAAGAACTTACACGGACATAATTTACAAGGCTCTTGGTGCATTGTCACTCAGATTGGAAAGTTGCGATGGGTAAATCTTTCTCTTGATGTGCATGCCTTTCCTTTTGCTATGCGTAAATCTCTTTCCCTCGATGCATGACTTCTTCCCGCGATGCATGAATCATTCTCTTGCTATGCATGAATCTATTTCCCGCGATGCATGACTTTTCTCGTGCCATGCATGGCTTCTTCTTCTTGCTATGCATGAATCTTTCTCTTGCGATGCATGACTTCCTTCTCTTGAGATACATGACTCTTCTCTTGCTATGCATGATTTCCTTTTCTTGCAATGCATGACTTCCTTCTCTTGCTATGCATGAATCTTTCTCTTGCGATGCATGACCTCTTTCTCTTGCGATGCATGACTCTTTTCTTGCTATGCATGATTTCCTTCTCTTGCTAGGCATGATTCTTTCTCTTGCGATGCATGACTTCCTTCTCTTGCGATGCATGACCTCTTTCTCTTGCAATGCATGATTTGTTCCTCTTGCAATGCATGATTTCCTTCTCTTGCTATGCATGATCTTCTTTCTGATGATGTCATCCCCGATACCAAACGAAGATAGTGCTTCACCGAGCAATGCAACTGATCATCTGGGTAGTTTCTGGGTGGTTGTTTGGTCTCAATTGACAATACAATAAAAATGACCCTCAGAGTAGTGGTATCATCTCATTTGATGATACGATATGATTGAATCTCCGGATAGTGGTATCGTCTCAATCGACAATACGATATAAATAACTTTCAGGGTAAGAATATCATCATATCTTAATTACTGGAAAATAATAATATTGCTCTCTTCGAGGTTTTCATTTATTCCATATCTGAACATAATTGCATATTCATTATAGACCTCGCCTTGTTGGGAATTGAATGAAATAATATTATTCATATCCCAAAATCTTTGATATAAGCAGCATAAAATATTTCCTGCATCCACAGAAAAATTATTAAATTTGGGGAGTTCCTCGCCTTTTCAACTTCTCCATATTTATTGAATGGAGGAATATGTTGATCTTGAGGCGAGCTTATAGACCTGCATCCACAGGAAAATTGTTAGTTTAAAAATGAACTAATCTGTGTCGATCTCTTCGATTGTATGCTCCCAGTTTTGCTATCTCCAGTTGATTTCTCCGATCCCCCGCTTTTTGATAGATAAGACAAAACATTTTTATGCAAAAATAATTGACACATGAAAGAAAAGTTTTTAAGGAAAATAGATTTTTAAAAAAAGTAATGTTTGGAAAAGGTCACTGCCAAGTGTCATGTCGCGTCTAGCTTAATGAACGCCTTTGGGGTTGACGTTTCGAGATCTATCTGATTATTTGTTGGGAGGTATTCAAAGTTATTCCAAACTGCCGATGAACCTTATCGAAATTTTTGAGGTTGACCTCAAAAATTTCTGTCCCAGTTAACTGTCTTGGCTTATCTCAAACTGTTGGTGAGCAAATTAGGGGTGTTCACGGTTTGGATAAAAACCGATCCAAACCGAAAAACCAAACCAAACCGATAAAATAAAACCGATTTTATTTGGGTTTGGTTTGGTTTGGTTTTAGATTTTTGAAAACCGATAGTATTTGGTTTGATTATGATTTTGTTAGAAAAAACCCAAAGAAATAACCGAACCGAACCGAGGAATTATATACATATATTTTATTAATATACATACTTAATATATTGTTTTTATAAACAATT
>JAJOOR010009925.1:0-53528 GCA_036250505.1 Solanum acaule
CGAACTCGGAATTGAGCAAACTCAGTGGCGTTGGAAAGATCGTTCCACAAGCTTCGAAACCATAACTGGAACTACTCCTAACTCATCCTGAGCTAGGATTTATGACTGCTCAAAGTTGGCCAAAAACTCACTGATTTCCACACTTAGCCAAATTTTCAGATTTTTGAACTTAGCCAAATTTTTTCCAGATTCTGGACTGCCAAATTTCCAGATTTTAAATTTTTCCAAAAAATGACTATTTCCAAATTTCAAGCTTTTTCATATTCATTTTTAAATTGTCGGATGTTACATTCTTCATACCATAAAGTAGTAGCACAAGATACAACTCGTAAAACTCAAATGTTTAATGAAGCAACATCATATGATGAAAAAATGGGTGGTTTATTGATGTTTCTGAAAGACCATCATGAGTCTGTACAAAAATACTTTCAAACTACAAATTTGTATGGCTCCCACATAATTTAAAAAATTTGTTCTTGGCTACTATCAGATGGGCACAAGTCCTATTTCCTATCGTAGTTATTTTCTCGAAATAAGGTATAAGTTAAGTGACTATTTGAGAAACTTATCCCTTATAGCCTATGCGTCCCATAAAAATGCTAGGATATTATAGACTTATTATCCAAGAAAAATGACTCCACGATTGTCTCTCTCAGCTCAAATCTGTTGTCAATAAACAAAGATAGACGAGTAATAACTAAAGTGGTTACTTTACTGCATTTTTTACAAGCTGGAAAGTAGATCATCCAAACTTTTGTGGATACTGGTTGGAATAACATATATCTCGTGTAATTAATCTAAGTATGCGCAGCTGGTCCGAATACCATAGTTATCTCAACGAGACCTTCAATTCTTTGTTGGTGAGAGCATGGTGATTTTTAACATTAATACTAGAAATTAAGTCTTCTTCCATTTGAGAAAATTTGCAATTCGTATGTTCTTCTTATTGCATATTAATATCAAGCCAATAAGATTTATCATTTAGTTTTAAATTAGCATCTCAATAAAAGTATATGCCGATAGATCCGATTTTACTGTTAGGCATAATACATAAATGTGCCCTTTAACTTGGCCTCATTTTACGTTTATGTCTTCCAACTTTGGATGTGCACAAGTAGACACTTAAACTTGTATAAAGTTGAACAAGTAAACGCATGAGTCCTACATGGCACAATACACGTAGGACACCACGTAGGACAAAAAATGACATGTAGGACATATGTGTCTATTTGTTCAACTTTATACAAGTTTAAGTGTCTACTTGTGCACACCCAAAGTTGAAGGACATAAATGTGATTTGAAGCCAAGTTAAAAGACATATTTATGTATTATGCCTTACTGTTATGTCAAATCGCTCTATACACCATACACATATGCGAAGAGTGTGGTAGTGTACACCATACACATATGCGAACAGTGTGGCAAACCTCAGTACTGTCAACTACGACAACCAAGAACAAGGACTTTTTTTTTCGTGCTCTTCCTCATTAATCCGGTCCTTATGAGTCCCGAATAACAACCCCCAATCAGGCAATTTATGTTTATGTTACGATATCATTAGAAATCATGGGGAGATTGAGAGGTACTCTGTTTTCAAGTATAAAAAACAGAGGAACCGATGAGAGGTACCCTGTTTTCAAGTAGTTTTCCTCGTATTAATCATCACCATCGTTACTAAGAACAGAACCAACATTCTCTACATCACATTCTCTTCAAAAATCTGCCAGGCTCACTTTCGTCATTTAGAGTGATCGACAAATATTTACTTGAACCAATAAGAGCAGTTCAGCTGATACCACTGACACATAGTGATCAAACTTCCCTTTCAGACAAAAAATCTGCTACAATTTTTTTTCTTATCCTTGGATGGCCAGAAATTTGAAGCATAACAGCAAACTTTCGAGATCAACAGCATTTTATAAACTGATGTGCAAGAGGAAAGTGTAATTGCAGAATACTAATTTGTCAAATCTACAATTGAGACATATAAATCATTCCAATGACAAAGTAAAAAATTACTCAAAGAGAGTCATGGTTTCTATCATATATTACTATTCTTTCTTCATAACTATAAATGCCTTTGATATTGGTCTTCTCAGGAAGCCCCTTCATTCCTAATTCTCTCCACATCTTTCTATTGACATCATAACACGAACATAAAGCACCTGAGTTTGAGTTAACCACAAATATAATCTCTCCATCACAGGACATGCAGGATGACATAGGTCCAAACACTACGTCATTCCATATTGAAGGAAATACAATCATAAGTCTCTGCCATTCTTTTTCTAGAGTCTGCTTGAAAATCCACAAGTCATAGAATCCATGTACCCATCCCCTATAACCTATAACACCTAATTTACCATTCACCTCTATCAACTAGTAAGATAACACCCAGTGAGATGCATTCCACAATGCAATGATTTCAAAATTTTCAGATTTAACATCAATTGCAGCTATAACATGTTCTTGACTGCCAACAAACTGATAGATAACTCCTCTAATACAAACACTAGACATAGAATGAGGAGTAAAGGAAGTAATGATTTGAGTCTCTCTCCACGATTCATCTATGCATAAAGTTAAAACCCAACCTTTTCTGTACCCTTTTTGTGTTGCTGACAGAAACACTTTGTATCTCTTCTCTTCTGGCTCAAAACCTAATGAATACTTATGCCAATAAATACCTTTATTTGGGTCATAAAGAAATCTTACTTCTCTTGTGCTGGGATTGAAAATTGCGGCACATCGCACAGCTGTTGGTCTTCAAATACAAAATAAACCATTAACGAAACTCAAAAAAGAATTTGAATTTGAACAACTATAGAGTCCATCAAATCTCCCGGTTTGAAAAAGGGAGGCAAAAATATTTCCATGTTCCTTTTGCTCAGCCGTGTAAAAAGCATTACTTTCATGGAGAAAAAACTTTGTTCCACCGGAACGGGTCTTAGAACGACAACTATGGATATCCACAAAATCTGACGCAGATACAATTGAATTACTGAGTCGGGAAACGCACTTGAAACACATTAACGACTTAGCAGGAAGCCACGAGAAAATTTCAAATATTATTTCTTGAGGAATTGACGCTTCTCTTTCTCCAAAATTCATCTTGTATTTTGTTGTGAATGTTGAATTTTTTTGAGGAATTGAGGCTGGCGGCTAAAGCTTGTTTGAAAAACACTAAACATAATTTAGAGCTGACATATCCTTCGTTATGAAAATTACTTATATATACCTCTATTATTATATAAATGACTCACATATACCCTTTTTCTCTAACTAAAGCGAAAATATTAATATTAATTTAGATTATCAATTTTTTTTAAAGAATATAATCCATATTGGAGTATATTTGATTCTCCTCACATGTATTTTCTTTTATTTTTTTTGTTTTAAGACCTAATTTAAATTTATTATTTGATGGTCAAATTTATTTATGTTTCACTAATTTTTGTAAAATTTATTATAGATGCCCAATTTTTTTTGTACAAATACAAAAACTAAATTACAATATAGCCACAAAAAAATTAATTTTAAATTTTTTCTTTACACTAAAGAACGAAAGAAAAAAAGAATAATAAACTCAATTAATGATAATCAAATAAGTCAAAAATAATTTATGTATGAAAAATATACCTTGAACTTTACTAAAATGATCATATATATTCCGACATGAATTTTTTTAGATTAAAAGTAAAAATAAATAAATTTAAAACTAATTTTTTCACTTACGTTAGATGAAGGGTATATGTGAGCTTATTTTGTAACGATAGGAATATATGTGAGTCATTTGTATAACAGTAAGGGTATATATGAGTCATTTTATAATGAGAGATATATATCAACTCTAAATGACAAAGTTGAGGGGTATATCAAACTCTTTTTGACTTTTATCAATATCTCCTTCAAAAGGTTATTTGAAAAAGGAGTTATTCGAATCTCTTAGTTGCTCTAAATGAGTTGCAAAGTCACTCCGATCCTATAAGCTCTTAAAGTAACCTTAGTGGACAAACTGCTTCCCCAGTTCAGTTCAGAGGAGTTTGCCTGAGAAATTAAAACAGAACAAGAAAATACTTATTTCTATAATAGTAAACATCCATTTGCGCAGGAGAGTAACATCCCTTTGGAGTTTCAACATACCCTATGTGAATGGCTAACTTAGTTCTAGGCATGAGCTTTGACTGTTTCTTGAATCTGTTTCCTCCCATAAGGTATGTTTGATTGGAATCTAATTTCCCTTGTGAATTCAACTTTTCTTTCTGATATTCCATTTTGTTGAGGTGTATACAGACAATATTTTTGATGTTTGATGCCCAAACTATTTAGAAAATCAGAACGTTGAGTATTGATAGTTCCATCATCAGTCCTTATTTCTTTTATGCAAGTGTGTTGTTCATCTTGTATTCCTAAGATACTTAAAACAAAAACTTTGAAGAACTTGATAAGTCACAACATTTTAAGTGACACTTTTTCATAAAAGAACTCAATCATTTTGAACAAGTATACATATAATTTGGTAGTTTCATACTAGTCATGCCATATACTAGTAAAAGAGAAACTCAACGACCACAAT
Organism: Solanum acaule; assembly: GCA_036250505.1. Lineage (NCBI taxonomy): Eukaryota > Viridiplantae > Streptophyta > Magnoliopsida > Solanales > Solanaceae > Solanum > Solanum acaule. The sequence goes on from JAJOOR010009925.1 coordinate 4,577, forward strand.
ATCAAATATACTCCAAGAATTTTGTGGGTCTAACATAATACAGAAGTATCATCGAATTTCATATCTTGTGCTCCAAATTTAAATTAGACACTAAGTCTAATTTTATGTTTGTCATAAGCATAAAACCCCCCACATTTTAAATATGATCTCAAAAATATTTTTCAAGTATTTGAAAATAGTTTTTCCACATATATTTTTTTCTCATGCTATCAAAGTGTCATTGGCAACATGAAACCTCTTTTTAAAATTTTAATCTACATAAGAATTATAGTGCTTCAATTAGATCTCTTTGACAATCTTTACACAATGTCAAAGTTCATTCCATAGAGGCACAAAATCACAAACCGTAAGTCACTGGTATTTTTCCTCTATCGCAAATAGACACACCACTTAGTATTTAGAATACTAACAATAAAGACAAAAAAATTTGTACAATTTGTTTCTATATAAAAGTGAAGTTTATAGAAAATCAAAAGTACAACATTGACTTATTATGTGAAGTTTTCATATTTTTCAAACCAATTGCATAGTCTATTTTCTCCATAATAGAAAACTACAAAAGTTTTTAGTCTACAACAATCAGACACAATCAAATTTCACATGGAGTACAATACTACAAAAGTTTTTTTTTTCTCCAAACAGAATAAAACATATTCTTAGATTATCACATAGAAATGCTTTTCTTTTAAAATAGTCTTTCAACTATAACATTTTGACATACTATTTTATCAAACAAAAATGTGCATCTCTCATTCTGCAAACTAAAGAATTTTAAATGCAACACTATTTGCCAAGGAAAATTCATTCCAAAACATATGATTTGCAATTCTTTTTCCAAAGATACACATGATAAATATCGAAAGAGTTAACTTTTAGAAACTATTTTCCTCCTTAGATAAGTAATAAGAAGGTTACCTGGTGTAATCTTTAACCGGAATACCTCCACTTTTTCTAGTACATTCTCACTTCGACCTTGCTAAACAAAGCACCGAATTCTGGAGAAGTAGTGCATTAATCTTTTACTTCCATGTTCTGTTTCCCTCAATCAGTAGAATACAAGAAATACCAATAGTATAATAATTTCCTTAAGATTGTTGTTCATCTTGTATTCTTAAGATACTTAAAACAAAAACTTTGAAGAACTTTATAAGAAACAACAAAGTTTAAAGAGTATTTTCAAAACTAGAAAATTAAAACTAGTAGAGAAAATAGAATCAGAAACAGAATAGAAATAATATACAAAATATTTTTCTTAAAGAAAAAAATCGAGCTCACTAAATGCATAGTGTCCCCTTAAAAAAAATATTCCCCTCAAGTACCCGAGGTTAATGGAATATATCCTCTCAGGATAGAACAATCTTAGTCACTGGTGTATCGGTACCTAAAACCTCGGTGTCAGCGAACCACTCAACGGTAGTAAAGTACACTTAGAATACTAGATTTAGTAGTAGTAGAAGAAGTCCAGAAAAATTTGTTCTTTTTAAAATGAGAGGAAATCCCTCAATTTATAGAAAACAAAGGGTAGTGTGAAAAGGTTCTTATTGTGCCTTACCGGAAAGGTCACAAACCTTTCGAAAAGTACAATCTTTCAGAAATGTCACAACTTTTCATAAAAGTAACGGCTTTTCATAAAAGTCACAACTCTTCATAAAAGTCGCAACTCTTCATAAAAGTCACAACTCTTCATTTTCCATTCACACCTTTTAAAACCCTACAAAGTGTTGAACTGAGTGTGAAGAAATATTTGAGTACTCAGTTGTGTGCTTATGTCAATTTCAGTTTTGAAAGTATACACACTCGTGATGGTCGTATTAGTAATTGTAAACCTTACTAATTTAGAGAAAGTTCATTCAACAACTGTTGGAACCAGCTCGGAATTAGCCAATCAACTCTCTTGGATTTCGTCCTTCCATAGTTCAGGAGACGTAAGTTGTGCTCCTTAAACTCTTGACAAGGAATCTGCTGTTATATTCTCTTTTACTGAATTTCAGTGGTAATAATATATGGCCAACCATATGGTTTCAAATTCTGCATCATGACTATCAATTTCCTCTCCAAACTGCATCTTCAAGAGGTTTCCAGAATCGCCAACGACTGCGCATCTTTTGAAGTCAAACCATCCATTAGGCCGAGAATTACCTAATGGATATTCTCTTATCAACACTTCCCTTATGTTGCGATACGGAAGTATTGCTTCGCAGCATCCTACTTGTACTCCAATGGAAAGTCTTTAGTTTTTTTTTAAAAAAATATTTTGCAATAATATTGTTTTTAGGATTTTAAAACAAAAAAAAATGTTCAATTTTTTGGCAGTCCTAGTTCTAAGACATAAGAGTTTTACAAGGAAACAAAGAGCCAAACAGAACCTCAATAAGAGTCTTACCAGAAACGACGCAAAAAGAAAATTAACTTTAGCGTCAGCCTTCAGCATTATGAATTCTGCAGGCAAAATTGTATCAATTCCTCAAGAAATAATGTTTGAAATATTCTCATGGCTTCCTTCTAATTCGTTAATGCGTTTCAAGTGTGAAAGTTGAAGCATAACAGTAAACTTTCGAGATCAACAGCATTTTATAAACTGATGTGCAAGAGGAAACTGTAATTGCAGAATAGTAATTTGTCAAATCTACAATTGAGACATATAAATCATTCCAATGACAAGTAAAAAATTACTCAAAGAGAGTCATGTTTTCTATCATATGTTACTATTCTTTCTTCATAACTATAAATGCCTTTGATATTGGTCTTCTCAGGAAGCCCCTTCATTCCTAATTCTCTCCACATCTTTCTATTGACATCATAACACGAACATAAAGCACCTGAATTTAAGTTAAACAAGAATACAATCTCCCCATCACGGGACATGTAGGATGATATAGGTCTAGACACTATGTTTTTCCATATTGAAGGAAATCGAATCATATGTCTATGCCATTCTTTTTCCGGAGTCTTCTTGAAAATCTACAAGTCAAAGAATCCATCTACCCAACACCCATAATCTATAGCCCCTAATTTACCATTCACCTCTAACAACTCGTAAGTAACCACCCAGTGAGATGCATTCCACAATGTAATAATTTCGACATTTTCAGATTTGACATCAATTGCAGCTATAACATGCTCCTGATTGATAACAAACTGATTGATAACTCCGCTAATGCAAACACTACGCATAGAATGCGTAGCAGAAGTGATAAATTGTGAAATCTAATTGCGATTTTCAGATACAATGCACAACCATTGAAAGAATTCTACAGAGAGCTTACTTCTTCATATTTTTGCTTTGAAGAGATAAGAGTATTTTCTATATTGAATTGATGAATCTGATTACACATACATGTATTATATAGTAGGCTTACTGACTTAACTTCCTAACTAACTCACATGTGACATGTGCTCACATGTGACATGTGCTCACATGTGCCATGTGCTCTTTCTAACAAACTCTTAACCACCTATAACCACTTTAAATGCACTGTATTGCAATGCTTCAAACGTGACTACTTCTTCTTTCTCAATACTCCCCCTCAAGCTGGTGGGTGAAACACATCTAGCACACTAAGTTTGGATAATAAGAAGTCATGTTGTATTGTGCCAAGCCCCTTTGTCAATATATCAGCCAACTGCATGTTAGAACATATAAACTGAGAATCTATAAAACCAGACTTCACCTTGTCCCTAATGAAGTGACAATCAATTTCAATATGCTTTTTCCTCTTATGGAATACAGGATTCTCTGCAATTTGTATAGCTGACTTACTATCTGAAAAAAGCTTAATAGGAGCTGAGATGGATACATTTAAATCCTGTAATAACCTTGAAAGCCAAATCTATTCTGAAACCATTGCTGCCATGCTCCTATACTCAGCTTCAGCAGAGCTTCTGCTCACAGTTTGTTGTTTCTTGGACTTCCAAGAGATTAAGGATTCTCCCAACTTTATCACATAACCAGTCACAGACCTCCTGGTGTTAGAACAAGGAGCCCAGTCAGAGTCACAATACCCAATCAATTCTGTAACTTCTCCTTTTTTCAGAAAAACACCAAGACCAGGAGACTTTTTAATGTATCTCACAATTCTAAGAGCTGCATCCCAATGTGACACCTTGGGGTGTTGCATAAATTGACTTAGAGTTTGAACTCCAAATGCTATATCTGGCCTTGTTATTGTTAAGTAAATCAACTTCCCTATTAGTTTCTGATATGTTGTGGCATCATCCAACTCTGGATCAGAACTATGACTTGTATGTTGATAAAAAACAAGACTAGTGAACTTGTGGTTAAATTCAACAGGAGTGTTAATTGGTTTTGCACCACTAAGATCAGTGTTTGCAATGAGTTGTAGCGCATATTTCCTTCGGTTCAACAAGATTCCATCCTTGGACTGCATCACCTCTATTCCCAAAAAATACCTCAGCTTTCCCAAATCTTTCATTTTGAAGTGTTGGTGTAAAGTGGACTTAGCTTCAGCAATCATCTTAGAGCTTGTGCCAGTAATAAACAAATCATCAACATACAATAGAAGCACCACCATATCACCCCATGCTTCCTGGTGAATAAAGAATGGTCATGAGCACTTTGACATTAACCCTCTTTCAGTAGAGCATCAGTGAACTTAATGTTCCATTGTCTAGATGCTTGCTTCAAACCATATAGGGATTTTTGGAGCTTGCAAACTTTGTTGTCTCCTTTTCTGTGAAACCCAAGAGGTAAATCCATATAAACATCTTCATGCAAATCACCCTGCAGAAAAGCATTACTGACATCCATTTGACAAATATCCTAGCCATAGGAAGTAGCTAAACTGATGACTGTCCTGACAGTAACCATTTTTGCAACTGGTGAAAAATTTTCATGGTAGTCAAGTCCTTCCCTCTGAGTGTACCCCTTAGCCACTAGTCTGGCCTTAAATCTATCAACCTCACCATTAGATTTATATTTAATTTTGTACACCCACTTTGAGCCAATTGCCTTGGCACCAACATGCAAGTCTACAATATCCCAAGTTTGGTTATCTTCTAAAGCTTTAATCTCTTCATGCATAGCTGAAACCCATATATCATCCTGAGATGCTTTCTTGAAGGATTTGGGTTCAACTAGGGCTGAAAAACACTGAACATAGTCTTGATATCCTTTGGACAAATGAGCATAGTGCACATGATCTGTTATAGAGTAGAGACTTGACTTAGATGGGACAATGTAGTCTTTGATCCAGATAGGGGGCATGGATGTTCTTCCTGTCTTTCTAGATACAGGTGGAGTAACTATGTGTTCCTCCTGAGGTGAGGCTGCTGGTTCATGTGCCTCTCCAATAAGATGCATAAGTATGTCCTGAGAAAGTGTTGCAGACTCTGTCTCATTAACAACAACTTGTTCCAATGTGGCTGCATCAGGTGGAGGATCAGCAGAAGATAACTCAGAAGTTTCTGGTGAACTCATGGGCTGTGCAACATCAGTAGGGACTACATCAATGATATGATCAGATGAGACACTTGCATCCTGCAAAAAAGGTGAGAGTAGAGGGAAGGGATCCTGTGACTGATCACCTTGAAAAGGAAAAATGTTTTCTCTGAATGCGACATCCTTACTTATGAATACAGTCTTAGTTTCCAAATCATAAAGTTTGTAGCCTTTTTGAGTGGAAGAGTAACCAATGAAAACTACCCTTTTAGCTCTTGCAACAAATTTATCTCCTCTTGGCAATGTAGTAGCAAAGCATAAGCAACCAAACACCCTTAAGTGATCAAGATTAGGAGTCCTCTGATACATCATCTCATAGGGAGATTTCCCATTCAATAACACACTAGGCAATCTATTTATAAGATAAACAACATTCAACACACAAGTACCCCAAAACCTACTAGGTATGTGTGATTGTATTTTCAAAGCTCTTCCTATCTCTAGGATGTGTCTGTGTTTCCTTTCTACAACCCCATTCCGTTGAGGTGTATATGGACAACTACTTTGGTGAATGATTCCATGATTAAGCAATAAATCAGCCATAGAACCATTAAAAAACTCAGTACCATTGTCTGATCTCACAACTTTTATTCCAATAGCAATCTGATTACAAACCATAGAGAGAAAATGCTTGAAGACTACCACTACTTCTTTCTTAGATTGTAACAACATCACCCAAGTGAATCTACTGTAATCATCCATAATAGTCAAGAAATAATGCTTTCTATCATATGTAGGATGCTTATAAGGACTCCATACATCTAAACAAATCAAGTCAAACAGACTACCAGATTTAGAAGTACTAACTGGAAATTTTAACCTACATTGTTTAGCTAATGGTCAAATCATGCACTCTTGCTGTATAGTTTCATTCACCTTATGTTTCAATGTCTTCATGATTCCTACAGAAGGATGTCCTAGCCTTAAATGCCACAATCTCTGATCATCCTCAGCCTTGATAACTGCTCCAAAGTTAGGTGTTATGTGATTCTTCAGGATATAGAGTCCATCCACCTCTCTACCAATCCCAATCACCTTCCCATTAGAGAGCTCCTGCAATATACACTGGTCAGGATAAAATGACACCACACAATGGAAATCCCTGTTGAGTTTGGAGACTGAAAGCAAATTGAATTTAAAATCTGGAACATGCAGCACATCTTTAAACCAATGGTTTCCTAAGATCATTGTGTCTCCAGTATGTTCAATCTGAATTCTATTGCCTGTGGGAACTTGAACCTTATTGTTCTTTGAATTATCTACTGATTTTGACTTATTCAATAGTGCTTCACAATACGTTACATGATGCGAAGCTCTTGAATCAATTATCCAATCAACATCTAGAAAATCAGTTCTTACAACATTCATACCTGCTTGTGCATTGGCCTTGCAACTACCTGTTGGATACAGTTTCTTCAATGGTTCATAGTATTGATATTTGGTAAAATAACCTCCTGGAAATCTGAACCTCCCTTCTTCATTACTCTCTGCTTCAACTATGACATTATTAACTTGTGGCATAAAACCATCAGGTTGTGATTTACTCTTACTTTTGAAGTCTGCCAGAAAGCCTATTATCCTGTAGCAAGTGTCTTTAGTATGTCCTTTAAAACCACAATGTTCGCAGATAATAGTTCCAGATCTCCTGCCCTATGAAGATTGCCCTTGATGATGAGCTTGTGACTGGTTGTGTAAAGCCCTTCCTGGTCCTTGATTATGATAGAGATTGTTGGAAACATTAGAATTTCTCCTTGGGATCATTGTTAAAGGTTCACTTCCTGAATCTGTATTGCCTAATTTTCTCTGACTCTCTTCTTGTATAGCCATAGCATATGCCTGATTAACACTAGGAACGTTCGAATTAAGTAAAATAGAGCTTCTCACTTGGGCAAAACTTTCATTCAATCCAATCAGAAATTGAAGTAACCTCTGCTGCTTGAGCTGTTCAACATAAGGCATTGATGTCTCACAATCACATGAAGGATTCAGCACCATTACATCAATTTCATCCCATATGTCTCGCATCTTTGAATAATAGCTTGTTACAGAGTCTGTTCCCTCTATTAGCATACTAATTTCCTTCCACAGATAAAAAATCCTTGTCAAGTTCAATTTGTCAAATCTCTCTTTGAAATCCTCCCAGATCCTCTTTCAACTCGAAGCATAAACTATGCTCGTCATTAATTCAGGTGCAATAGCTGCACTAATCCATGATAGTACTACAGCGTCACATCTCTCCCATTTAGCTAACATAGCTCCTTTGTATTGACTTCTCGCGCAAGTGCCATCCACAAATCCAAGTTTGTTTTTGACTAGTAGCGCGATACGCATTGACCTGCTCCACACGCCATAGTTCTCGGGGCCTGTGAGCTTCATTGGAATTAGAGCAACTCCAGGAGCATCTGAAGCTTGCAAATGCAGCGGATGATTATGATCTGCTTGAGGATCTACTGGAAGAACCTCTATGTTTTGTGCATTCTATGTTTCATCCATTATCGAAGCCTGCGAACTTGAATCTCGAACTCGTCAAGCTGTATAATGCAAACGAATCTGATCTCAACCAAAACGCTCTGATACCATGATAAATTGTAATCTAACTGTGATTTTTAGATACAATACACAGCTATTGAAAGAATTCTACAGAGAGCTTACTTCTACATATTTTTGCTTTGAAGAGATAGAGAGTATTTTCTATATTGAATTGATGAATCTGATTACACATACATGTATTATATAGTAGGCTTACTGACTTAACTCCCTAACTAACTCACATGTGACATGTGCTCACATGTGCCATGTGCTCTTTCTAACAAACTCTTAACCACCTATAACTACTTTAAATGCACTGTATTGCAATACTTCAAACGTGACTACTTCTTCTTTCTCAATCAGAAGGAGGAATGCTTTGAGCCTCTCTCCACGATTCATTCATGCCTAAAGTTAAAACCCATTGTTTTCTATACCCTTGTAGTGTTGCTGACAAAAACACTTGGTATTTCTTCTCTTGTGGCTCAAAACCTAATGAATACTTATGGTTACCAAATGCAAAATAAACCATTAAATAAATCCAACAAAGAATTTGAACAACTATAGAGTCCATCAAATCTGTCCGTTTGAAAAAGGGAGGCAGAGATATTTCCATGTTTCTTTTGCTCAGCCGTGTAAAAAGCATTCCTTTCATGGAGAAAGAATTTTGTTCCATCGGAACGGGTCTTAGAACGACAACTATGGATATCCACAAAATTTGACTTGGATACAATTTAATTACTTAGTCGTGAAACACACTTGAAACGCATTAACGACTTAATAGGAAGCTATGAGAAAATTTCAAATATTATTTCTTGAGGAATTGACGCTTCTCTTTCTCCAAAATTCATATTGTTGATGAATGTTGAGTGTTTAAAAACCCTACACACAATTTTTCAAAAAAAATTCTACATTAATAATATAAAACGAATTTAAGTAAAGCTAGTAAAAAGAATTCTAAACCTATAAAGTGATAGTAATAGTTGAATTCTAAACTAATCCTAAGTGGACTTTAATTTAATTCAACTTTAATTCTTACTTCAAAAGTCACTCAACTATAAATATTTTACTTTTAAAGTCACTCAACTTTGATTTTTATTCCAAAAATCACTCAACTAAAAATATTTGATCTCAATCTATTTAATTATTTTTTTTAATTAAAATTTCCTTACATGAAATTTTTATTTAAAAATCAAATTAATTAGTGATGTCTTGTATGTCCTTTCACCCAAATATGTTGTTGACAACCGTTTTTGAGGAACTGTTTTATTTTATGATAAGATTTTGTTCAAACAAATTCATCCAAATACAAAGGGCATTTAACTTTGAGTAGTACACAGATACAAATTGCACACCTTGAGTAATAGAAGCTATTTCCTAATGTAGATTATAGGTTTGTCAACCATCCATAGACTGACTATGCCAGCGACAACATTGCTGGAAACAGAGTTTATCAACTAAGATAATGTAAATCTATTAAGATTTCAAAATCGTAGAACTTAATAATTTTCACATACAATTATATAACAATAAGCCAGTCAAGAAACATACCTGAATTATCCATAGTTTTCTTCTTGACCAATATTAGCGGAAGCACTTTATTTTCTTCTGTTCTTAAACCAAGAACTAAGTTTTGTTTCTCTCTCTCTTTACCTTACGTTTCAGAATAGTTTGATGGAACTTACTCTATGTTTTGGCAGAGAGAGGACCCCTTTTTTATAATATGGAGAATAGAACAGTTATTTCTCACGTTCCATCAACGTGAGTTGTGGATAATAAGGGGTAGTTTTAATCCCACTAGGTAACTTCCCCATACAGGTTTAGGATTTAACTTATTTAATTATATTAAACCAAAGAAACTTACATTCTCCCACTTGGCACACACAATTATTAATCTAGTGGTTTAATATATAAGTCAATCATGTGCACAATTAATGTTAAATCCAACATCATTTGTCATTGTTAAATAAATTAACTAATATGAGTCATGGCGGCTGTACATCACTTTATTTGACATAATTCCTTCCATGTACTACTATACTAGTCTATTACCTAACATAAGCTTTCAAATACATAATGGGTCCAACAATAATACTTAGAATATTTTATCTAAGTCAGAACCTGTCAACATCATTCACATTATTATGTATACAAGAGAAAACAGGTAACAATAGAAACATAATTTGAGCTCAAAGTGTCAATTACATAAACATAATAAAGTCTTTACATAAAGTCATTCATTGCTATCAATAAAACCCATCCTTTCAACATGTTCAACAAATGTTTTGGGTAGTAATCCTTTCGTCAAAGGGTCAGCAATCATAAGCTTGGTGCTAATATGTTCAATTGACACTTTATGTTTCTGGACTTCTTCTTTAACCGAGAAGTATTTCAATTCCATATGTTTAGCACCCTTCAAATACTTGTCGTTTTTAGAGAAGAAAACTGCGGCGGTACTGTCACAATAAATTTTCAGCGGCCTGGTTATATTGTCGACTAATCCCAGTCCTGAAATAAAGTTCCGCAGCCAATTAGCCTAGATTGTGGCCTCAAAGCATGCCACAAATTCAACTTCCATAGTGGATGCAACTATAACAGACTGCTTCACACTCTTCCATGATATTGCTCCTCTAGCTAATAGAAACAAATATCCAAATGTGAATTTTCTTGTATCCACACAACCAGCATAATCTAAATCTGAATATCCAACCACATCAAGATGATCATATCTTCTATAAGTAAGCATATGATCTTTAGTACCTTGTAAGTATCACAACACCTTCTTTGCAGCCCTTCCAGTGATCCATTCCAAGATTACTTTGATATCGGCCCAGCATCCCAATAGCAAAACTGATGTCTGGTGTTGTACATGTCTTGGCATACATTAAGCTCCCAACTATTGATGCATAATTAAGGAATGTTTTTCATTTGTTTACGTTCCAAGTCATTCTTTGGACATTGATTGAGACTAAACTTATCTCCTTTTTGAATTGGAACGGGACTTTATGAGCATTTTTCCATTCTATATCTCTCCAATATTTTATTAATATAGGCTTTCTGAGACAACCCCAACAATCCTTGTGATCTATCCCAAAAAATTTCTATCCCAATCACATATGATGCCTCTCCCATATTTTTCATTTCAAAGTTGTTAGAGAGATATTTCTTGGTGTTGTGTAACAAACCAAGATCATTAGTAGCAAGAAGGATGTCATCAACGTACATGACTAACATAATAAACTTACTCCCACTGACCTTCAGATATATACACCGATCAACAGTGTTTTCCTTAAATCCAAAAGTAACAATAGTTTCATTAAACTTAAAATACCATTGTCGGGAAGCTTGTTTAAGTCTGTATATTGACTACTTAAGTTTACACACCGTGTGTTCCTTTCCTTTAATAGAGAACCCCTCAGGTTGATTCTTTTAAACTTCTTCCTCCAAATTTCCATTTAGAAAGGCTGTTTCACATCCATTTGATGTAGCTCTAAGTCATAATGAGCTACCAATGCCATTATAATTCTGAGTGAATCTTTTCTAGAAACAGGTGGAAATGTCTCTTTATAGTCAATGCCATCCTTCTGAGTGAAACCTTTGGCAACAAGTCTGGCCTTGTAACGTTCGATGTTGCCAGTTGAGTCACGTTTAGTCTTGAAGACCCATTTACACCCAACTCTTTTGCAACCTTTAGGTAATTCAACAAGGTCCCAAACTTCATTCTGTTCCATAGATTTTAACTCATCTTTCATAGCATCTATCCACTTATCAGAATTGTTACTTTCAATAGCTTGTTAAAATAAAACTGGGTCATTATTAATTCCCAAGTCAGTTTCTGACTCATGTAGATATACCAAATAATCATCAGAAATAGCAGGTCTTCTTTGTCTTTGAGATATTCTTGATGCTATTTCTTGTGGTTCATCTACTGCAGGTTCATCAATTATGGCTTCATCGTGATTAGTAGGAGCATTAATTTGTTGTTCTTATTGATTACTTTGTTGTACAACATCTTCAGGAACAACAAATTTAAAAGAAGTGCAGGGTAGAGAAATTCGCACCCTAACTTCTTTAATTTCCACGTTACGTGGATCTTTACTCCCACTAGCTTCACCATTCTCAATGAACCTAGCATTTCCAGTTTCAATTATTCTCGTGCTATGACTAGGACAGTAAAATCTACACCCCTTTGATTTTTCTGGATAACCAATGAAGAAACCACTGATTGTTCTTGAATCCAGTTTCTTTTCTTGTGGGTTATAAACTCTAACTTCTGCCGGGTAACCCCAAACATGTAGGTGCCTCAAACTAGGTTTCCTACCAGTCCACAATTCAAAAGGTATCTTTGGAACTGCTTTATTAGGAACCCTGTTAAGCTAGTAAACGACAGTTCTTAAAGCATACATCCACAATGAAGGAGGTAAGGATGAATTACTTAACATACTCCTAACCATAACCATTAATGTACGATTACGCCTTTATGCCACACCATTTTGTTGTGGTGTGCCAGGCATTGTGTATTGAGCACATATGCCATGTTTTTTGAGGAATTTAGTAAATGGACCTGGATGTTGTCCAGTTTCATCATATCTTCCATAATATTCACCACCTCTATCAGACCTGATTATTTTCACCTTTCTATCTAGTTGTCTTTCAACCTCAGTAATAAATACCTCTAAGGCATTAATCGCTTGAATTTTTCATGCAACAAATAGACATATCCATAACGTGAAAAATCATCAATAAAGGTCTTCCGGATCTCGTAATAAAGGAAGAAAAGAAGAGCTTGATCCGCTCGAAGAGTTTCCCACGTGATATCGAAAGGACCACATATATCAGTGTGTATAATTTCAAGAAGCTAAAAGCTTCTTGTGGCTCCTTTCTTTGTGTGCCTTGTTTGTTTTCCTTTAATACAATCCACACAAATGTTAAGGTTAGTAAAATCCAAATCTGGAAGAATTTCATTCTAACTAATCCTTCCAACCTTTCTTTAGATATGTGACCTAAACATTTATGCCACAAGTAAGCAGATCGTTCATTCACCAAACTTCGTTTGGTTCCAAAATTATGATGCAGAGTTAATAGTGTTTCAGCAAACAAATTATCAAGATTCAGTTTATATAAGTTATCACAAAGAGTACCAGTACCAATGAGATAATTATTCTTAAACAAACTAAAACATCCATTACCGAAATTAAAAGAGTATCCAGTCTTATCTAACTTAGATAAAGAAACTAAATTTCTCGAAAGAGAAGGTACATAACAAGTTTCAAGTAAATCTAAGTGACGCCCAGTATCGAGAATCAAACAATAAGTCCCGACAGCTTCAACTGGAGCCTTCACTCTATTCCCCATGTACACATATCTTTCATTCTTATTTATGGTCTAGGTTGTAAGGAATCCTTGCATCATATTAGAAACATGAACAATACAACCAAAGTCAATCCACCAAGTATTATAAGGAATTTCAGTTAAATTTGATCCGAGACATGTAAAAGCACAAGGCTTACCTTTCTTCTCAAACCATGCCTTAAGTTTCAGGCAATCTTTCTGAATGTGTCCAGATTTTCCATAGAAACGACACTTATCATTCTTATATTCCTTTTTACGTACTTGAGATGAGGACTCATTAACATTGTGTTGCCTTTGTTTTCCCTTAACATGCTTCTTTCCTTTCTTTCCATCTCCTTGATGACTTACAAAGTTGATGGAGTGGGTTCATTGATTCTTGAGCCTTATTTCCTCCTAAACCAACATTCCGTGCAATTCATGCACGTTCCATTTGACTTTCATGGTGTTGTAGTTCATTTGGAAAGGGACGTACTCAGATGGTAATGAGTTGATGATGAATTGTACAAGGAAATTTTGTTCCACTTCCATTCCCAAAGACTTAAGTCTTGCTGCTACATTTGTCATTTCAATGACATGCTCATGCATGGTACGTGAACCATCAAACTTCATGGTGGTCAAAGTACCCATTAATGTCCTAGCAAGAGACTTATCAGCAGTTTGAGAGGATTCTTCCACAAATTTCAGAAATTCTTTTGCATTCTCAGTTTTGGGAAGAGTAGTCTTAATATTTCCCGCAATATTCATTCGCATGAACATTAGGCCTAATCTGTTAGACCGATCCCAGTGCTTATAATATGACCTTTCTTCAATACTGCTAGTTTCAGTAATAGCAGTTGGCTTCTCAGTGTAAAGTGCAACATCAAGATCATTTGTTAATACTTTGAGTGCGAATGAAGAGCAGATGCTGCAAATAAAATATGCTCATTTGTTAATACTTTGAGTTATGAGTTTAAACATACTATTAGATTCAGAAAAGGTTTATGTATTCTTAAATGTATATTGATGTCCTCCTTTGGGCGAAACATCAAAATACAACTTTAGACATAATGATGCTTAAATATGAATTTAAAGTCAAAATAATGTATTCTTAATAATATTTATTATCTTTGGATAAATAAATAAACTAAGGATACATCTAAATTATCTCCTTAATGTTAAATGGTTATTTGAACAAACAATCAACCTTTGGGTGGTTCATAAATGTCTTATAACCAAAAACTCCAATTTACCCATAAGTGTTATATCTGTTATAAGCATCAAAATTATTGGGTAATTGAATCTAAGTTAAATCATTATTTTGGAATTAAATTCATAAAGATTTTACCACTTTGGTGATTAAAAAATCCCACATACATAATTCCATATAATCATGAAATTGTTTTGTTAACTATATAATGGAGGTCATAAGCACTAAACCAAATATGGTTCATTAAAACTCCAATAAGTGTAATACACCAATTATTGAAATCCAGTAATAGAAATTAATTTTTTTTATTCATCATTGAATCAAACAAAAGTAATATCCATCACTGAGAGACATTAAAACAGTACACGATAACTTCACCAATTTTCTCAAAATTTGTCAAGAACAATCTCAAGTGAATAAAGGCAAAAAGAACATTGCATGCCTTCTACAACAACTTCAATTTTGAGATCATTACTTCTATTATTTTAATAATATACATAAGGACAACCAATTCTTAAAGAACGGAGAACATAATATATTTCAATTAATGTACGGCTTGTCTTCTGCTTCTTTCATTATTCGGGAATTTTTCCTTTTATTTTCCTTAACAAAATATTTAGCGAGTAATATGTCAAATCCCGCAAATAGATTTAATATCAGATTATAAATCCTTAATTACATAATTAGGTTTCACAAAATCAGAAGAAAACATAATTTTAATGGAAAATCACTAGTTCTTAAACCTGGCTCGGATACCACATGTAAATCTATTAAGATTTCAGAATCGTAGAACTTAATGATTTTCACATACAATTCTATAACAATAAGCGAGTCAAGAAACATACCTGATTATCCATAGTTTTTTTCTTGACCAATATTAGCGGAAGCACTTTATTTTCTTCTGTTCTTAAACCAAGAACTAAGTTTTGTTTCTCTCTCTTTACCTTACGTTTCAGAATAGTTTGATGGAACTTACTCTATGTTTTGGTAGAGAGAGGACCCCTTTTTTATAATATGGAGAATATAATAGTTATCTCACGTTCCATCAACATGAGTTGTTTTGGAAGAGAGAGGACCCCTTTTTTATAATATGGAGAATATAATAGTTATTTCTCACGTTCCATCAACGTGAGTTGTGGATAATAGGGGGTAGTTTTAATCCCACTAGGTAACTTCCCCATACAGGTTTAAGATTTAACTTATTTAATTATATTAAACCAAAAATAAATTAATTATGTGGGCCATAGAAACTTACAGATAACACTATGGCATTGGCACTTTCCCGCTGATTCCACACTTCACTTCCATTTGTTCTTATGCTCAAAATTTTTGTTACACTCATACTTCCTATTTTCTGAGTTCGATAGCATTTGAGTTGTATTATTCTTTTCTATCTAGCTGATAACCACTGACCTATAGTGACATCAAACTTCCATATCGGTGCATAGAGAATGTGTTCATACCATCCATACAGATTCAGTAAAAGCTACATAAATCACTAATCAAACACCACCGTTTCCCCATCATGCATTACAATGAGGTTTGCCTGAGAATTAATGAAAGAATGTATAATCTATTCACCCTTTTGTGGCCTACTTGTTTATTCTTTTTTTCTCAAAAATACCACCTGCACATTTACTACACAACACACACATGAAGCTTCAAGCTTGTTAATGGCCCAAAACCCATTAAAGATAAAACTAGTTGAAAGTATCTGTCTCAACAACTAACCTCAAGTGCAAATTCAACTCGTCTTTCCTCAGCCTTAGTAGCATCAAATAGTTATTTTGAAAGGTTACATTTATGTCCTGGAGAATACGTAGTCCAAATAACATAGTCCTTGAGCCCTCTTTGCTTGCATTTCAGAAAGGGATACTTCTTTCTTTATTTGAAAGATATGGATTGTTTTCGTTCTCCTTGGTCTAGCATTAGAAGGTCGGAATCGTCCTCCAAAACCAAGAGGCAATCTTAAGAGAAGAAGTAGAAAGGAGAAAGGAGAAATAGGACCAGTCTCTTTCTCATGATATGTTGGTTGCACTTCAATGAAAAAAGTTAAGATAGCAGATTACTGCAACTTTGGTCCATGGTTTGAGCTTTAACAAAACTAGAATTTCATCCTGATCGAAGAAATTTTTTTCCACCAGATCACTAGAATTGCTAGCCCTGATGTAGCGAGTTATAGTCAGAGGTTCTCTCCCATAAAGAGCCTGAAAAGGAGTCATACCTGCCAAAGTTTGGAGCGATGTATTGTACCAATACTCGGCCCATGGCAACATGGAAACTCAATGGTGTGGCGAATCAGCAACATAACAACGAAGATATTGTTCCACACATTTATTAAGTTCCTTAGACTGCCCATCAGTTTGTGGATGGTAGGAAGTACTCATTGCTAAAGAAGTGCCCTGCAATCGATTGATTTCCTGCCATAAGCTGTGCAAGAACCGAGGATCACGATCAGTGACTATGGTTCTTGGGGGTCCATGAAGATGAATAATTCCCACCACAAAGGGTTCAGCAACAATTTTTGTGGAAAAAGTGGACGGTAAGGGAATGAAGTGACCATACTTCGTTAAACGATCAACCACTGTCATGATGGTAGATTTCCCCTTTGAGCTAGGTAAGCAAGTGATAAAATCCATTGCTCTGTCTTCAAACACCAAATCAGGGATTGGCAAGGGTTGCAACAATCCAGCTGGATGGTGACGAACATCTTTCATTTGTTGACAAGTTTGACAGGAAATAACAAAATTATGGATATCACGCCTTATTTGCTTCCAGTAAAAATTTGAAGCTAATCTATGATATGTACGAGCCACCCCAGCATGACCACCAATAGCAGTGTCATGAAACTCATGTAACAAGTGATTACGGAGTGGAGAATCGGATGGAATGACTAATCGTCCCTTAATAAATAGGAGGCCATCACGAAATACATAGCCCAAATAGGTGGCAGACTGACCTTCTAATTACTTCTGGATATCAAGCAGTTCGGGGTGTGATTGATTGAGAGATTTCAGTTCCTTCTCAAGCTCATAACTGCGGGAGGAAATAGCCAGTAAGACAATGTCGGAGGGACGAGAAAGGGCATCAGCAACTTGATTTGATTTCCCTGGGTGATAGATAATTTGAAAGCCGTACCCCACCAACTTGCTAAGCCATTTCTGTTGTTCTGGCGTTTGTATAGCCTAGTTGGTCAGATTTCTTAGTGATTGTTGATCAGTGAATATTGTAAACTTGCGTCCCAATATGTATTGACGCTATTTACTCACAACTTGAGTAATGGCAAACATCTCCTTGTGATAAGTGGATGCTCCTTGCATGCGTGCGCTTAACTTCTGGCTAAAATAAGCTATTGGGTGCCCTTTTTGAGATAAGACAACCCCTATACCTCGCCCAGACGCATCAGTTTCTAGTTGAAACTCTTGGGAAAAATCTGGCAGTACTAGTACAAGAGTTGTGCTAAGTTTAGCTTTTAAAGTCTCAAAGGAAGTCTGTGTAGAAGTATTCCACCTAAACGGTTCCTTGCACAACAAATCAGTGAGGGGTCCTGCTATAGATGCATAATGATAAATGAAGCACCAGTAATAGCTAGAAAGACCTAAGAAACTACAAACTTCCTTAACATTCTTGGGCGGAGGCCACTGTTGGATAGTTGCGATTTTGCTTGAATCCACACTTAGGCCTTGCTTAGATATTACATGTCCCAGGTACTCTATTGAATGCTGACCAAATAAACATTTGGTCCTCTTGGCCACCAACTGATATTGTCGAAGTAATTTGAGTACTGATTGTAAGTGGATCAGGGGGTCCTTCCAATTGGGGCTATAGATCAAGATATCATAAAAAAAAACCAGCACAAACCGTCGGAGTTAAGGCCTAAATATTTCATTCATGGTGGCCTGGAATGTTGACGGAGCATTGGACAACCCAAATGGCATCACTAAAAATTCGTAGTGACCATCATGTGTTTGAAATGCTGTTTTAGCGACATCTTCTGTTCTCACCCTAATTTGATGGTATCCAGATAGTAAGTCAAGCTTCGAAAAATAAATTGCACCATTTAACTCATCGAATATCTAATCAATAGTGGGAATAGGAAATCTATCCCTCACAGTAATGGCATTGAGAGCCCTATAATCCACACAAAATCTCCAAGTACCATCTTTTTTTCAAACTAACAATACTGGAGAGGAGAATGGACTCCTGCTAGGCCTGATAACCCCATCCCTAAGCATGTCCGCAACCAATTGTTCCATCACTTGTTTTTGGAAGTAAGGATAGCGATACAGCTTAACATTAACTAGTTCATCCCTAGGATTTAAATGAATCGCATGATCTTGTGACCGTGATGGTGGCAATTCTTTTGATTTAAGGAAAACATCATAAAACTCATCTAAAATAGGGACCAAGTCTGGATTAGTGACTTCGTCAGTTGGGACTTCATTTTTCATTACTTGTAGGTAGTAATATGAAGAGATTGCATCAGTAGCGATGTACCTTCGAAGGCTATGCAATTGAATTGGCATTGCAGTGTTTGGAATATCCCCTTTCCAACATATAGTTTTCCTTTCTGAAGTGAATTCAAACAAACGCGCAACATAATCTTGCACCACCCTTCCGAGTGTAGAGAGCCACACAGCCCCAAGAACAATGTCCACGCCATGCATAGGAAGAAAATATAAATCAAGTGAGATAGCATATCCCTGAACCGTTAGACTAGCCTGCCGTACAACACCTTCACAACGGAGTCGTTGACCGCTATCAACCATCACAGAGAAATTAGGAGTGGAGTCCACTGGAAGCTGCAAAAAATTGGCTACCCACGTCTAGACAAAATTATGGTCACTTCCTCCATCCAACAATACTTGGACAGGAGATCCATTTATATGCCCGAGAAATCGTAATGTGGATGATGAATATCCACCTGCCAAGGCATGATTTGAAATAGCAGACTGCTCTTGGACCTCTAGAACTTGTAGCTCTTCGGCTAATAGGTCATCAGAGATAAATGGTTCTAGTAAGTGGGGTTGAACATCCGAGCCCTCTGTTAAAAGAAGTAACTGAGGCGGAGTCTTACACTTGTGACCTGTAACGTATTTTTCCTCACAATAGTAACATAATCCACGCTCACGCCGATTCTGAATCTTGGAATGGGTAAGGCGTTTGAGTAGTGGGCGGTTCAAAGCAGAAGTCATCGTCCTTGTTGGAGATGGAATGAATGAGGTTGAGGAATGCTAATTAGGGCTAGGCAAAAGTGGTTCCCCTCTGTTAGCAAAAGCTGGTCGATTCGTGCCTTTCTCTGTCTGAATGCGACGCTCATGTATATGTGCCCATTTAAGTGTGTCATCATAAGTTTTAGGCTCGTGACTAAGAACTGAGTTTTGATGCCTTCTCTAAGCTCAGAAACAAAAAGCCTTACCATCAATCCATCTGAAATATCATCTGTCTCATTAGCTATGGCTTCAAAACGACCCTGTAACTCCGATACTATGGTTACTTGCCTAAGTTTCGCCAGACGGCCTTCAGTAGATTCAAGACCTTTTGGCTTGAAACGAACCCTTGCTTTCTCTGCAAAATGCTCCCATCTGATCAATTGTTTGTTCTGAAATAACCATCGATGCCACTCAAGCGCATCTCCATCAAGATAGAATGACGCCATCGTGAGTTTTTGTGAATCTTCAATTTTGTAAAAATCAAAGTAGCGCTCTACTTGAAAAATCCAAGCATCTGGATGCTCTCCACGAAATCATCCAAATTCCACAGCCGCTGGCCTATGCTGTAGAGTTGGTGCCGCTGGAGGGTTATCCTGTTGTGCTATTGCCATTGGTGGTTCATGATTTTTTTTACTCACTACCTCCAATAACATTGCACGAATTTCTGCTAATTCCTTCTCGAAGGGAGTGGTTGCTTCCCTAACAGATCCATCAACAAGAGCCTTGAGTCGTTGGTCCTCCATTAAAAGACCTCTGGATGAAAGCACCAATATAACAAACGCAATAACGACCAACTGATCACTATATTAGTTACTGAACCAGATTACAACAACTACTGATTAAATAAAAACTGCAAGGAAATAAGAAGAAACAGAGAAGAGATGAGAAGAGAATTACATAAGAAAATAGAGATGAGAAATAGAGATACGACACAACAACAATAGCCTATCCTAACTACGCCTAGAGATAATAGATTTATATCAGATACTTCCTACTCCACTTGCCGCATATTCAGCACGCACTTTATCCCCACGTTCTGTTAGACAAAGTCAACAAATCTTTTAGATGGTATTTCACACTGTTACTTCTTCTAGGCTGAATAAAATTATCTTCCGATTTAGCCCTGCTGTCCTCCACGTCATCACTATGGTTCATAACAGTTTCCTCATGTTTCTTCCTATATTTTGATGAAAGACCATCATGAGTCTGTCCAAAAATATTTTCAATTTCCTTTCCAAATTTGTTATTGTCTTGTATCCGAATCAAATTTAACAGATATCCATAAGTGTTGTTCTAGCAAGTTTTCTGCGGTGTTGAGCAAAAGGAAGATGGAAAATTGGTTTCACTAATTCCCTGTCCAAAACCATTGAGTAAGTGTAGTTTAATATTACTTTCCCTTGGGGGCTATGTGCGGCTGCCAAACTCCTAACAAAAATAACGCAAATAAGTATCCTTTTAAATAGCGTTTATTACTTATCTATTTTCATTTTAACAAAGTCATGCAAGTTATACCCTATTTTTCTACAAAATAATTTTGAGAGTGAATAAAGAGTTCAAGTCATTAAACCCCCAATACAAATCCACTCATAAATATACCTCCATAATGGAAGGGTGTTTTAGACCTAAAAAAAAATACGAACGAGATGAATCTATCAATTCCCAAAGAAATTATGTTTGAAATATTTTCATGGCTTCCGGTCAAGTCTCTATTGCGTTTCAAGTGTATTACAAAATGTTGTAAGTCTCTTATTTCGGAATCAAATTATGTGAATATCCATACTTGTCGTTCTATGACTCGTCCTAGTGGAACAAAATTCATTTTGCGCAAAAAAAGAGAATCAATTTTCTGCTGAGCAAAGAGAAGATGAGAAAGACTCCACTCACTTTTTGCAAATTGCAAGATATAATTATCTCTACCTCCATGGCCTTGCATATTATTCTCAATTGAATCTGGTTAATGGTTTATGCTGCATGTGGGACCCATTATCTACCCAACCTACTGCAATTTTCAATCCGAGTACAAGACAAGTAAGATTTCTTCCCAATATAGATGAATAATTTTCTCCTTGTAACTATTCATTAAGTTTTGAGCTTGAAAAAAACAAATTCAAAGTTTTTTCTACAACATATGAAAGGTGCAAACAACGACAAAGGGTTTTCACTTTAGGCATAGATGAATCATGGAGAGAGACTAAAATCATTTCCTTTGCTATTCCATATTTTAAGCCCACTGTTTGCATTAGTGGAGTTATCTACCAGTTTATGAACGGTGGTGCTATAGCTGCAATTGATGTCAAATCTGAAAAATTTGAAACTATTGCATTGTGGAATGCATCTCATGAGTCAGTGTACTATTACGAGTTGATAGAGGTAAAGGGTAAATTAGAGGCCATAGATTACAGAAAATGGGTAAGTGGATACCTTGACTTATGGATTTTAGAGCAGACTCCACAAAGAAAATGGGAGAGACATATCATTGGCGTTGCCTCAAGATCGAGTGTTATAAAGCCTAGATTTGTATCATCCTTCATGGCCCGTGATGGGGAGATTGTATTCATGGTAATCTTAAAGTCTGGTGCTTGTTTGTGTTATGATGTCACAAGAAAGAGTTGGAGGGTATTACAAATCATGGGGCTTCCTAAGGAAAACTACTTCAAAGGCATTTATAGTTGTGTCGAAAGTCTCGTTCCCTCAGTTTAACTTTGTTTAAACTGGAACGCACTGTGAGTGCTTGTATGTCCTTTCACCCTTAGCTTCTGTTTCACCCACCCAAATATCTTGTTGATAACCTTTCAAGAACTGTTTTTTTTATGATACGATTTTGTTCACGCAAATTCATCCAAATATATTGTAAATCTTTGAAGTGAAGAATCACCCTAATTACGGTTATCGATTGCAAATGCTATACTTTTGTTTGAGAGTTTCATAAGGTAACACCACTCAAGAAAGGTTAGAGGAAGTGGGGATAGATAGGCAGAGAGAAAATTGAATAGGAAGTTTGCCTGCACTATTCAGAATCAAATGATAAATACATCTGACAACTTATTACCTTACACTGCCAGGATATATATATTGCATATTTGATTGTTTTCTGAAAGGTAATATGCTCATTATTCTGTTTGTGTTGTAACTTGGTCCCTGGCCATGGTCTGGCCCTGCACTATGCTCCTCTTTGAGAAATGCTCAACTTCTCAATATATTGTATCCAGTGTGTCAAGCCTTTGCTTTCTGCATCTTAGTGTTCAACATGTGGCAAATGTTTGATTAAAGGTAAAACCTATATTGTTATTTTGTAGTAATATAAATTTCTACATTTTAAGGTGGTGATGTTGGAGAAATGTGGTGTTTGGTCTACTTGTTCAGACAACAAAATGGGATTGAATCCTAATATAGTGATACGTATACACTTCAGAAATTAGGAAAATTTGAAGAGGTGATAGAAAAGAAGTTTCAGTAGATGCTGCTACAGGGTCGGGCGTGTTGGATACTAGAGTTTCTGAGTTACAGATCGGATGATCCTCATTTCAGATACCATAATCTCTTTCTCATGATATGTCGGTTGCACTTCAATGAAAAAAGTTAAGATACTGTTTGTGCACGAGGCACTTCAATGAAGGATTTGAGTACTGTTTGTGCACGAGCCTACTTACTGGTTACATCTCGCTGCGATTAAGTCTAATTTGGAGTGACATCTACTTGGAGCACCATTAGCATATTGAACAATATTATATCTTGGAGCACTTGTTTGTGGTTCAAATGATTGTCCATCTACAACATAAGACACAAGTTTAGCTTTAACCGCTAAAGACTCATCCCATGATGCGATTCCCATCACACTATTCTAAAAAGCAGAGGAATAACCAATGAATGATTGTAGATGTTGTCTATATATACATCAGTCAACTAGTTAATTAGTTGTAACTAACTTAACTAACTACATTGTCACTAATTTAACTAACTCTACAGTAACTAACTTAACTAACTGATCACATAGTTAGTTACTCTTAGCCTCTTTTAACTACTTCGCTCAGCACTCCCCCTTAATCTTGGTGTTATAAATATGTTTAGAACACCAAGTTTGGATGTAAAATACGCATGCTGCACTATACTTAGGCTTTGCTGGTTGATCACTAGTTGGAATGTACTCAGTTTTGATCAACCTTTGATGAATCTTTTCTCTAACAAAGTGATAGTCGATCTCAATATGTTTAGTCCTCTCATGAGTAACAACCATTTGCAAGGCAGCTTTACTGTCATTGAATCCAATTAACTCAGCTGCAAGACTTCTGTAATCAGTCTCTGATAAGCTTCTTGAGACTGTAGGCTGTTTTATTGATTTCAAGGATATTAGAGATTCTTCTAGTTTAATCACAAAGCTTGTAACTGACCTCCTTGATACAGTGCATGCATCATAGTGAGTTGTTAGCACGTCCTTGCCTTTACTGGATAATAATATCCCTTGACCTGGTGTAGCTTTGACATATCTGATGATTCTTAAGGGAAACTCAAAACAGAAATTTAAAGACACTAGAATGCTTGTAAGTAATTAATGATTACAAGCAAATGCTTAAATTAAGAAGGCGAAATGGTCTGATAGACCCTTATACTTGTATGAGTTTGTATTGTGGATCCTTCTACTTGATGTTTTATCAACTGGACCCTTAAATTCTGTAAAACACAATATATTAAACCCTTTTGACCATTGACCATGCTTATGTGGCATTAAATGGTTGAGTTGGCGAGAGAGTGTGACTACACGCGTGTTAAGGCAAGTGACAACATATTTTAAATTTTAAATTATTAAAATTATAAAAAATTAAAATAATAAATTTAGAAAAGAAAAAAAATCCAACTTCTCCCCCCACGCCCAACCTTTTTTTTCAGCCACCCCTAATAGCCCCACTCCATCATTGCCCCAACCCCATTATTTTTCTTCTCCACACCGTATGTTATCTTCTTTAGCCAATCTTGGCATTAGCACTCTCATTGACATCAGGTTTCATGGCGATTATCAGTGGAGGGAAAAAGCGGCACTGGTTTCATGGTGGTGCTCGCTGGTTCGGAGTAGAATGAGAGGGAGAGAGGTGGCGCTGGTCCTTTTTCTCTAGAATGGGAGGTGGTATTTGTCTCTTTTCCATCAGAATGGAAGACGACGAGGGAGTTTGCTGGTACGCCATGTAGGATGGAGAGGAGATGCCATTTCTGATGGTTCGCAGGGGTTCACCAGAAGTATGGAGAAAGGAAAACATTGAAGATGAGAACGAGGTGGGAGATAGCATGAGGAACTGGTCACGGCGGCGAAAAAGTTTGCCGACCAGAACTAGTGGTGCGGCCACCGCTTAAGATGGTTGGTTCTGCGATATGAGGAAAGGAAAGTGGTGCATCAGAGGAGCCCAGATTTTACTTTAAGAAATAAATTAAAAATTTTATTATATTATCTTTTATTTAATAAATTTAGTTGATAATTTGTTTAAATAACAATTAGTGAAGATAATGATGATATGTTATTAATTTAAATGACATGGATTTGTATGTCATCTACTTAAGGGCGAGTGGACTACACACATGGTAGGAGGGACTTAAAAATCTTCTTTTGATTAAGTTTAAGGGTTCAGTTGATAATTCATTAAGTAGAAGAATTCACAATACAAACGCATACAAGTACAAGGGTTCACCAGACCATTTCGCCAACTAAGAAACTACTTTTTTTTAAAAATATACTAGTTGCGAAAAAGCCAATGAATAAGCCCTAAAGGAGTGGGTAGTAAACACATGCAAGAAGTTATTGTTGTTCATCCCGTATTCCTAAGATACTTAGAACAAAAACTTTGAAGAACTTGATAAGAAACAACAAAGTTTAAAGAGTATTTTCAAAACTAGAAAATTAAAATCAATAGAGAAAATTGAATTAGAAATAGATTAGAAAACAATATACAAAATATTTTTCTTAAAGAAGTAAATCGAGCCCACTGAATGCATAGTGTCCCCTAAAGGAAATTATTCCACTCAAGTACCCGAGGTTAATGGATTATATCCTCCCAAGATAGAATGATCTTATTCACCAGTGTATCATTACCTAAATCCACGGTGTACGTCAGCACTCAACGGTAGTAAAGTACACTTAGAATACTAGATTTAGTAGTAGTAGTAGAAGAAGTCCAGAAAAATTGGTTGTTCTAAAATGAGCGGAAATCCATCTATTTATAGATAACAACGGGTAGTGTGGGAATGTGCTTATTGTGCCTTACCGGAAAGGTCAAAACCCTTTGTAAAAGTCACAATCCTTCGGAAAGGTCATCACCTTTCATAAAAGTCACAAATTTTCATAAAAGTCACAACTTTTCATTAAAGTCACAACTCTTCATAAACACCGCAACTCTTCATTTTCCGTTCACACCTTTTAAAATCCAACCATTAAAAACATAGTCTTATGATGGTGGAAATTGAGAATGAAATTTAATTCAGCCTGCCACGTGAGATTCTTGTAAATGGAAATTCATAAAAAAATTACAATACTAAAATTTCAAAGTTCAGCTAATAAAGACAAAAAAACTAGAAAGTAGCATAGAAGCCACTCCGTATGACCATGAAGTCCATATGTATATAGTTTTTACTGCAACAGCAAGCCCAGTATCGGGTTTCACTAGCGAACTTGCACTCTCATTTATTCAGTCCTTGTAAATAGAAACAAAGCCTCCCACTCCAAGAATACCTTCAGGTATGATGTTCACTATCGACAACCTCAGCCCATTGAAAACAATGCTTCAAACCCGTGAATTTATTTCCGACAAAGCAGGGAATTGGAAATAGCTTCACAGGTTCTAAACATTGCTAGCTTTCAATGAGTTGAGATTGGCGATAGAGAATTTCAGACCTAAAGATATTTTTGGAGTGGGTTGGATAAGTGAGAGTGGAAGTTTGCCAGTGAAATCTGACACTGGACTTGATTACAGATGGAATTCAAGGTCATAGGGAGTGGCTTGTATGCCTAGTTTTTGTCTTTATTATCTGAACTTTGAAAGTTTAGTATTGTAGTTTTTTTATGGAATTCAGGGTCATGAGGAGTGACTTGAAAGTTTCAGGCTGTAATCTTTTATGCATGCCCATTTACAAGCTATCTTATGTGACTAACTGAAGTAAACTTTCTTTCCGATCTCCACCATCAAAATTTGGTTAAGCTAGTAGGATGTTGCAAGGAAGGCGATGAAAGGCTTATGATCATCTACGAGTTTAAGGCTCATCGTTCTTAGTTTCTAGGATTTACTTTATGGTTTTAGATGATTATTATGGAACGAACAAGATTTGCTCTCAAATGTTGATTTAATCAAAGGTTTCAATTACTCTCTCTGACATTCATATTTTCCAGTAGTTTAAATTATTATAATTATTACTTTACACTAGTTATGTGTGGCTAAATTCATAGCTAGTGTTATGGAACTTAGACTAGTGATGATGATAATGAATGCTTTGTAATAAAATATTTAATCATAATAGGGGTGATCATTATGTATTATGTTCCTTTCATACTTAACATTTTCTTTAGATGATTGACAACCATTAATAAATAAACTTTCCCATATTCTGACCTGTTTGACTATCGAGGTACAAATTACGAAGTAGTTTTATTAACAAAGATTTTGTTATACCAACCACTATCTAATAACTAGAGCTAAAGAGAGGATAGTTTACTTGAGACTTTTGGCAGATGAACAAATTAATTCGACACTCGAGTGCTTGAGAAGGAATTAGGGTGATATTCTATTAATTGGGTCGAGGGACTTTAGTAGAGATTTGTTAGATTTGCTCAATGAACACACTTGAACGAATGGATAATATAGTTTTCATTGGAGTTCTGATATCTAAATAGGGTTGGGCATAAAATATCAAAAACCAAATTATCGAACCGATTTGGTAATTTGGTATATAGTAATTCGGTATTTGGTATGGGATTCAGGAGTACAATTTTAGAATTACGATGTTTGGGTTTGGTATGAGACATTAAAATCATTTGATATTTGGTATTTCCCGATTACCAAATTATTTACTTAATGAAGGTCATATCAACAGGTTCATAAATCATTAGTACAAGTTCGTAGAGAAAGTTACATACTAAACATAAACAACCCAAATACATGTGTTTTAGTTGCGTCAATTTAATTTTCTTGATGTCTACTTACTTGTTGATCTTCTATTATTTCGTGCATCTATATAGAAAAATAGATATAATTGGAGCATTAATAATAACTTTGTAATACAATCGGCTATAAATTCAATAAGGTATTACCGAATACCATACCGAACCGAAGTTTGATTTACTGATTATCGAATACCATACCGAACCGAAGTTTGATTTACTAATTAACGAATTACCAAACCGAAATTTGAAAATTTGGTATTTGGTATCTACTTTTAACTACCAATTACCAAATCCAAAATTTAGAAATTTTGAACCGAATACTGAACGCCCACCCATGTATCTAAGAATTGTAACTTGAGTTTGTCTTCCTTATTGATAAGAACCAAGTAGTTAGTAGATTATAAGCCAAAAACCCTAGTTTCCCAAATAATAGTTACTTATGTAAATCTCAACATCAAATTATAAACTAACACTAGTATGCTCTCTATGGAATTTGACCGCAACCTAATTGGGTTACTGTATTTTGCATCACCACTTTAATCTTGTAAATTTTGTGGTGGGTCCTTACTCATCCCAAAAATGAGGTTCCCATTGTTGACGGACCATTGGTCTATTTTTTAATGTATATGGCCCATTTTGTAGCAATTCCAACTTTTCATGTAGAAACTTGTGGCAAAATTCCATACTCTGTAAGCAAATCAAAACATTTCCTCTTTTGTTGATTGGGACTGCTTGCAGAAACCCTAGGTTTTCAACCCATAATCCCAGATTTGATCATCTTTATTCTCTTTCTCTGTTTACACACCCACCACTATGTGTAAAGAGAATACAAGTAAACTGTGTAGAAGAAGAATCAGGAACAGTAAGATCTAAATTTTGAAGAATCCAGTATGATTACCTTCCAAAGTATCACACACATTGTAGTCTACAAAGGCATGACCTACAAGGATGCTGGATTTTACAGAGATAAGAAATGAATAAGATTTACAACCATATGTGGATTAAAGGTATGCCTATTAAATTTCCTTTTTATATGGAAACTATAGAACTCCAAATTACGATTAGATGATACTTTGAGAATTTAAGGAATTCAATTCCCTTCTAGATACTTTTGTTATCATTAGCCTAAGGTAGAGGACATATCCCATGTATTTCTACACTCACCAACTGCTCAATTAGCAGGGAAACAACTATGTGGGAAATAACAATTGACCTGTTCTTTCACGATGTCCCTGCCATCATTCTCTGGGAACTATAGAAAAGGAGAAATGTAGCTATCCACACAAGCATATGATGTGTAAGTGCAAATAGAGTCCAAGAACGAAAAAATCAGAGATGACCCTTCGTAAACGTCACAACCGATGACCTATAGCCTTTATTATAGTATAGAAACTATATGGTTATTGAAATACTACAGAACAAAGTATGAACGTCCAGAAAGTTGCAAAGGGATTTCTGAACAACTGTCACTAACTTAACTAACTCTACAGTAACTAACTTAACTAACTGATCACATAGTTAGTTACTCTTAGCCTCTTTTAACTACTTGGCTCAACATTCCCCCTTAAGCTTGGTGTTATAAATAGGTTTAGAACACCAAGTTTGGATGTAAGATACACATGCTGCACTTTACTTAGCCTCTGCTGGTTGATCACTAGTTGGAATGTACTCAGTTTTGATCAGCCATTGATGAATCTTTTCTCTAACAAAGTGACAGTCAATCTCAATATGTTTAGTCCTCTCACGAGTAACAACCATTTGCAAGGAAGCTTTACTGTCATTGTATCCAATTAACCAGCTTTAAACACCAAGTTAACTCAGCTACTATGGATGCAAGGCTTCTGTAATCAGTTTCTGCTGAGCTTCTTGAGACTGTAGGTTGTTTCATTGATTTCAAGGATATTAAAGATTCTTCTAGTTTAATCACAAAGCTTGCAGCTGACCTCCTTGATATAGCCTAGTCTGCATCAGTGAGTTGTTAGCACATCCTTGCCTTTGCTGGATAATAATATCCCTTGACCTGGTGTAGCTTTGACATATCTGATGATTCTTAATGTTGCATTCATATGTGATTGTTTTGGTTGTTGCATAAACTGACTTAGAGTTTGAACATATTCGGTTCGGTTTTATGTATTATCGGTTTTTGGTTTTTAAATACGTTAAACCAATAAGCAAACAAATAAGAGATTTTTTATCAGTTTTTAAATATGTTAAACCAATAACCAAACCAATAAAACCATTGTGACTTTTATGAAGAGAGTTGTGACTTCTATGAAAAGTTATGACTTTTATGAAAGGTTGTGACCTTGCCGAAGGATTGTGACTTTTCCAAAGGGTTGTGACCTTTCCAGTAAAGCACAATAATCACTTGTTCGCACTACCCTTTGTTGTCTATAAACAGACCATTTGTTGTCTATAAATAGAGGGATTTCCTCTCATTATTAACAACGAAATAACCAATTTTCTGGACTTCTTCTTCTATTGCTAAATCTAGTATTCTAAATGTACTTTATTGCCATTGAGTGGTTCACTCACACCATTGATATAAGTGTCACGACCCGAGCCTATACTCTGGGTGGGACTGACACTCGAGAACCATTGTTGGCCGCAAGCGAACCCTTGGCCTAGCTTAACACTTGGCGAAAAAGTTAAATAACTTGAAACAGTCTCAAAAGATAAACTCATGCAATAAACTTAGAATGTCTTTAAAGAAACATTCAACTATCCAAAATGGAAACTCAAGTCTCAACATCAATACTGAAATGGAAAATACTCAAGAACTAACAATAGCTAACTGTCTACGAAGCCTCTAACAACTGAGATAGACGTCGGGACAAGAGCCACGACATCCTAAAGTACTAAAATATTGAAAGAAATAAAAAGGGGGTCCTCCGAAAGCAAAGAGTCTCACCAAATGACACTGAACTGCTCAACTGGATCAACGAAGCGCTGAATGTTGATCCTGGTTACCTGTATCTGCATCATAAAATGATGCAGGCCAAAAGGCATCAGTAAATTTAATGTACGAGCATGCAAGGGGAAATACTAAACATGAGATAAGCTTGAAATGAATTCTGAAAGAACACTTACCTCAGGTTTACTCAACCCATGGATACTCAACTCAAATACAGAATTAAACGACAGTATAGGTGCAGTTTATATAAAGCATTTAAAACAGTAACAAATAACTCAATATACATATATAATAAAGTAATATAACTCTATGGGAGTTTCTCTAACCGACAACCATCACTATGAGCTATGTGATGATACAACATCTCGCCCACGTTGCCAGAACTGTCCTATAACTTGCCGGGATATAGAACGCTTCAACTAAGTGGATCCACTAGTCTATGCTAAAAATCACTAAGGAATCATCTAAAAAGTATGAACCTTTCTACCCACGATGCTACATGGTCTATGGAGACTTGAGTTATTTTGAACTCGTTGCCATATCGGTGCTCAATACTACTGCCAAAATATACTCAGCTCAGTTATTTTAAACAAAACTCTTTGTGTGATTTGAGGTAATTACTCAAAAAACTTATCTCTTAAAAGAGATGGAACTCAAAACTACTTATGCAAACTCATTTAGAAATGGGTGTTTCCTCTTATCTCAAATGTGATAACATTTGTTCTTTGGGATTACTTAGTTCCCATATATCATTTAAAGAAATGAACTTGGCTATACTCTTTCTCAAACTCAAGGCTTAAGTCTTTAAAACAAGTTTAAAACAATTGCATAAGACTTTTGAAAGACTATAAGAACTTTCTTGACTTGACTCTTAGCTCTACCTTGAATTTGATTTATGGATTCAAGGGTCATGATCTCGTGTTATGCTATAGACAATATCATGATGTTTAGACGTACCTTAGAGTGTAGGAATCAACTAGGAAACATAGGTACGATTCAAGGAAACTCAAACGGAAAGAAGTGGGAAATGGTAGAAGACTTGGCGTCACTGGCGCTCTGAGTGGCGCGGGGCGCTAGAGGGCAAACTTCAGAAGCTGGGTTGGGGCGCACTAGCTGGCGCGGTTCCCCAGATCCCAAACTATAGAAGTTCATTTGGG
This sequence comes from Solanum acaule, assembly GCA_036250505.1. Classification (NCBI taxonomy): domain Eukaryota; kingdom Viridiplantae; phylum Streptophyta; class Magnoliopsida; order Solanales; family Solanaceae; genus Solanum; species Solanum acaule. The sequence continues at coordinate 36,520 of JAJOOR010009925.1, forward strand.
GGCGCTCTGAGTGGCGCGGCGCCCCAACCTCCTCCCTAGATTTTTGACGAATTTTCTTGCTCGTTTTTCAACTCTAAACTCCCTAAATTCGAATGGTTCCTTCCCCAAACGTTTAGATTCGAATACATAACCAAAATATGCAAGAATAAACTCAAAACAACATCAACTTTAAATGAATTCAACTCAAGAACTTCTCAACAACTTCAACAATTAAGAACCCAGTAGAAACTTCAACAAAATCCATCAAGAACTCAATTTCTATACTCTCAAGAATACAATTTCGTGGAATTGAATCTTGATTGGCGCATGGGTGAACTAACCCAACGCTATGTGATCTCACATACCTCGTAGGGATCAACCCTAGGCGAAATCGACAAGCTTAACTTCAAGAACGCGACGAATCCTTGCTTCTTCTCCTCCTTTCTCCTCCTCTTTTCTCTTCTCTCAAAACCCTAACTTGATTTTGTAAAGTGTAAATTGAATCCTATCAGTTTAGACCCCAACTGAAGTACCAAAAATGAATTTAATTAATTGGGTAGTGAAAAGACCATAATACCCTTTAAAAGTTCGGTTTTGACTTTCCTTATCTAGACAACCCAACTTTGAATATCTCCCTCATACGAACTCAAAATCAAGAAAAATTGGCGGCATTGGAAAGATAATTCAAAGATCTTTCCTATGGTATCTGGTAGCACACCTAACTCTTCCTGAGCTAGGAGTTATGTTCGTTTGAAGTTGACCCAAAACTCATACTTAACTTTGCCAAACTTTCCAAATTTGATTATTTCCAAAAATGGATTCTTCCAAATTCTAGTTCTTTCAAATAGCAAGGTGTTACAATATCATCCCCTTGGGAACATTCATCCTCAAATGAGATTACTCTTAGTAGGCTAAAGGCGTAACATCTAACATTCAGCTCAAACACCCAACAAGAAAATCAAACACAGTAAGTATATCAATTTAAAGAGCACTAAGAAGAGAATTAGTACCTTGATCTGGAATTTCTTCGGGCTCAAAGATATGTGGATATCTCTTCTTCATATCCTCCTCTGCTTCCCAAGTAGCTTCCACAACAAACTTATTTCTTCAGAGAACTTTGACTGATGCTACTTCCTTGGTCCTCAACTTGTGAACCTGACGGTCTAGAATCTGAATAGGAATCTCCTCATAAGACAAACTATCCTTGATACCAATATCTTCAGTTGGTATGATAATTAAAGGATCTCCCATTCACTTCTTCAACATGGAAATATGAAATACCGGATGGACTGCTGTTAATTCTTATGGTAGCTCCAATTCATAAGCTACATTACCAATCCTTTTGGATATTTTGTAAGGCCCAATATACCGGGGACTAAGTTTCCCCTTCTTACCAAATCTCATAACACTCTTCATGGGTGAAATTTTCAAGTATACATAATCATCTACTTCAAACTCTAACTCCCTTCTCCTAACATCAGTGTAGGATTTCTAACGACTCTGTGTTGTTTTCAACCTCTTGAATGACTTTCACTTTCTTCATAGCTTGATGAACTAAGTCTGGTCCTATCAACCTAGTTTCACCAACCTCAAACCATCCAATTGGAGATATGCACCTTCTTCCATAAAGAGCTTCATATGGAGCCATCTGGATGCTAGAGTGGTAACTATTGTTGTAGGCGAACTCGATGAGAAGTAGGTGATCATCCCAATTTCCCTTGAAATCGATCACGTAGGCCCTCAACATATCTTCTAAAGTCTGAATAGTGCGCTCTACCTGACCATCTGTCTGAGGATGAAAAGCAGTACTCAAGTTCACATTTGAACCCAAGCCTTTCTGGAATGACTTCCAGAACTGTACAGTAAACTGGGCACCTCTATCTAAAATAATCGAAACTAGAACTCCGTAAAGTCTAACCACCTCTTCAAGATACAACTTGGCATAATCCTCTACTGAATGGGTAGTCTTTATAGGTAAAAAGTGTGTTGATTTCGTCATTCTATCAACAATCACCCAAATAGAATCATGCAACCTGCGAGACCTTGGTAAACCTGTGATGTCCATATTCATCATCTCCCACTTCCATTTTGGAAGTTCTATATTCTGAGTCATACCACCGGGCCTTTGATGCTCTACTTTAACTTGTTGACAATTCGGGCATTTAGCAACAAACTCAACAATACCTTTCTTCATACTACTCCACCAATATACCTCTCTTAAGTCACGATACATCTTTGTGGAACCCGGATGGATAGAATATCTGGAGCTATGAGCTTCATCCATGATCCTCTCTTGGAGTTCATCCACCCTTGGTACACACAATCTACCTTGATACCTCAATACACCATCTCCCCCTTGTTCAAAAGCCATTACTTTTTGCTTATGAACATTTGCTTTTAATTCAAGCAAAATAAGATCTTGGTCTTATTTCTCTTTCACTTCTGACACTAATGATGATTTAGCCTCATTCATCACCACTACTCCTCATTCTATAGAATCCATTAGTCGAACTCCTAATCGTGCAAGTCTATGCACATCTTTTGCTAACACTTTCTTATCTTCCTCAAAATGGGCGGTACTACCCATAGATAATCTACTTATGGCTTCAACAACAGAATTAGCTTACCTGGGTGATAAAGAATACTCATGTCATAATCTTTGAGTAACTCTAACCACCTTCTCTGTCTAAGATTAAGCTCTTTCTGACTAAACACATACTGAAGACTCTTGTGATTGGTGAATACATCTACATGAACACCATACAGATAATGACGCCATATTTTCAAAGAAAATACTATGGCAGCCAACTCTAAGTCATGGGTTGGGTAATTCTTCTTGTGAATTTTCAGTTGTCTGGAGGCATAGGCTATAGTTTTATCATTCTGCATTAACACACAACGCAAACCCACTCTGGACGCATCACAATATACAACAAAGCCTTGCGTACCTTCTGGTAAGGTCAATATTGGGGCAGTAGTCAACCTCTTTTTTAATTCCTAAAAGCTTTTCTCACAAGTTTCAGACCATTGAAACCTTATTATTTTCTGAGTCAGTTTGGTCAAAGGGGATGAAATAGATGAGAACCCCTCTACGAAGCTTCTATAATATCCATCCAACCCCAAGAAACTCCTAATATCGGTTAGAGATGTGGGTCTAGGCCAATTCTGCGCTGCCTTTATTTTCTGAGTGTCAACTCTAATCCTATCATCGAAAACAATGTGGCCTAAGAATGCCACAGACTCAAGCCAAAACTCAAATTTAGAGAACTTAGCATACAACTCTCTATCCTTTAGAGTTTGGAGGACTATTTTGAGATGGCTAGCTTGATCTTCCTCATTCCTCGAATAGATTAGAATGTCATCAATGAACACGATAACAAACATATCTAAATAAGGCTTAAATACTCTATTCATAAGGTCCATGAATACTGCAAGCGCATTAGTTAAACCGAATGACATGACCATAAAATCATAATGGCTATAATGGGTCCTGAAAGTTATTTTTGGAATATCACATTCCTTTACTCTTAACTGATGGTAGCCAGATCTGAGGTCTATCTTAGAAAAACAAGTGGCACACTGAGCTAATAGAAGAGATCATCAATTCTCGGAAGAGGATACTTATTCTTGATAGTAATCTTGTTCAACTGACGATAATCTATATACATTCTAAGGAAACCATCTTTCTTTCTCACAAATAAGATTGGAGCTCCCCAAGGTGAGACACTTGATCGAATAAAACCTTTATCAATGAGATCTTTCAACTGTTCGTTTAGCTCTTTCAACTCTGCTGGAGCTACTCTATATGGCGGAATAGATATAGGACGATTATCAGGAAGGATATCTATACCGAAGTCTATTTCTCTCCCAGGAGGGACTCCGGGTAGGTCATCGGGAAAGACTTTTGGAAACTCACTCACAACTGAAACTTACTCAATAGGAGGTGTCTCAACACTATAATCATTAACTCGGACTAAATGATAGACACACCCCTTGGAAACTAACTTCCTCACCTTAAGGTACGAAATAAAACGACCCTTAGGCACTACTAAACTGCTACTCCAGTCTATAACTGGCTCATTACTCAAGTTCCACAATCAATAGGGGCATAACAGGTATGAAGCTAATCCATACCCATAATAACATCAAAATCAACTATGCCTAACTCAACTAAATCAGCCATGATGCTCTTGTGATTGACGGAAATGGTACAATCACGATAGACTCGCTCGGCTAGAATAGACTCCACAACAGGTGTAGAAACACAAAAGGGCTCACAAAGTTTCTTAGGAAGAACATCAAAATTCATTGCAACATAAGGAGTCACAAAAGATAAACTCGCTCCTGGGTCTAGCAAAGCATAAACATCAAGAGCAAAGACTTTGATCATACCAGTGACAACATGTGGAGAATTTTCTTGCTCTTGGCGACTAGTGATAGCATATAGGCTGTTTGCTCCTCCGCTAGTACCTTAAGTAGCTCCACTAGGTGCAGCCCTGTCTGGTGGAGCAACTGAAGAAGATTGGGCTCTATTTCCCCTATTTCCATTTCCCTGCCTGTTCGTAGGACACTATTTCATCAAGTGACCCTCTTGACCGCACTTGAAACATCTTGTAGAGCCATCACGACAAGCACCTGGGTGGTTCCTACCACACTTAGATCATGTAGGAGCCCAATTACCTCTTTGTGCCACACTACCCTGAGACTGAGCAGGTCTATCCCTGAAATTCTGTGAATTCTGACTATTACACTCACCCTTGTTCCTTGGTGCAGAGGCACTAGCAGATGATGGAGTATGTCCCTTTTGCTTATGTTCAAAGGAAAAATGGTTCACATTACTCCTTTGCTGCCCATACTCATTGTTATGTCATAATTTTACTATCTTTAGAAAAATCACATTTTGAAATATTCTAAGTATAAAATAATTTAAGAAAAATACTTAGAAAAGGGTCGCCACTTAATTTTCTAAAGAAATTAAGATAACTTGATTTAAAAAGATTCTAACAGATTAAGTCTTTATCAATTTAGAGAAAAATGGGTAAGAGGTTCTTATTTACTATTCAAGAAGGTATTTAAGGCATTTGAAGCGCACGCTAACACGCGGTTATCCAACGACTTGGTTAAAATATTTTTGACTATTTTTTAGGAAAATGATTTAACATAGTATAATAATTTACAATATTCGATTAACTTTAAGAAAACAGTTAAACAAAGAATAATTTTTATTTTTTAAGAAAATGGGACCTTAATTGAACCATTTGAATTAAAGACAAGTAATGAGAATTTCAACAAAACTAGATAATTGGTTTTTATTTGAATCAGTTTTTGGTTCATCAAAATATGAAAACTATTTTAAACTAATAAAAGTTTTGATTAAAGATTATAAATGAAAATACAAGAGTTGCTAAAATGAGATTTGTTAAAACACAACACAACAAAGAGAAATAGTTTGTCTTTTGGGGAATTCAACTAAGTTAATTAACAATTCTAAAGTTAGAGTTAATAGAAAACAAAACAATAAATAATGACAATTAAATCATTTAGGAGAGTAAAGGAGAAGATGAATTTGGGCCACTTTTCCTTAATTCATTGTTGCCTGAAAAATTGGGTTGTTAGCCCATTTCTTCACCCTCTATATTCAGCATGTATACTGATGTATATCAGCTATATATTGTTGTATATTTGCCTCTTTCCACCTGTGTTTTTGACTACCAAGAGCCCTATTTCAGCTTCCAAACTTGTTTCACTACTTCAGGGTAGGAGAAATATTGAATTTCGACACAACTCAAGAAGCAAGAATAGGAGATAGGAGTTCATGTTAGAACTCAGACAGATTTCATGGCAAGAAAAAAAAGACAAAACTAAGTTAGCAAAAGGAAAACCAACCTTAAATAATAACAAACATAAAAAACATTTAACACTTTCTTAGACTTAACTCAAACTAAAATAAGAGAACTCCTAAACAAATAGCATATCAAGAATAAGGCCAAGAACTCAATACATGCGACCATTTTGATAAAAGATAATCTCAATAAGAAAACATACAAAAAATATATGATCAACAAAGATCTAGCTAAACACACCACATATTCCGAAATAGAGGACTAAATTTGACATGAAGCTACTGTTTTGGGGGAGATCAAAATTAGATCCTTGTAGGATCTAACCAATATTCATGCTCAAAACAATAAACAAATAAATGTTTTATGCTACTATGTTAAGAACTATTTGGTCACAAATACAATTTCCAGGGAATTAGGCATAGATAAGTAATTGTAAAATAAAGCCAAATGAATTCCAACAAATCAAAGGAATGGAGGATATTTAAAAGAAGGCAAATACTCAATAGCAAGTAACGATCTAATCCAAATCGAAAGCAATGTACTCCATGGCGATACACTCTACTAAACTGAGTTGAAATGCAACATTCAAGGTCAAACCTATATCAAAAACTTAAGACAATAGGATATTCAAAGAAAATAATCGTAGCAACTTATCATTTAAAAAAATAAATGATTTACTACTAAAGGAACTTTAAATGACACACTTAACAATCTGTGGAAACAAAAAGCAAAAAGAGGAATAAGAGCTAAATGGGCAGCTGCACAGTCACAATTTCATATGCTCCCAACTTATCAAAACTTGTAAAATATAAATTTTGACGCTCACCAAGATCGTAAGAAGTAAAGGGAAAGAGCAGACATTTATCAGTAGGAAGCAATCGTTTATACGGATCATGATCCAAGAGAGGTAATGCTAACTCATTTAAGGCATATTACGTCAAACTAAATCAGTTTTGAATAGTATCCGACCTCAGATAATGAAAAAGAGGTATCCATAATTCCGGGAAAACAACACATCCAAACTAGACTTAGTCAACATATAAATAACAGGAGAAGGGATTAAATAAACAAAATGGAAGGATCATTCATACTACAAGGCAACCATGACAAAATTTAAGCTCTACTGATCTGGACAATAACCATTGATCTAAACTCGAAAGTAAGCACAAGAGTAGAGATAGATCCTACGAGGTTAATCTAACATAATGAGGATTTATAACAATAAAGAAAATGGGAGAGAGGACAGCCGAGAATAAGAGTGAACAACGAAGGCAGACAAATTTATAGCTAACATATTCGAAACCGAGACTAAGCGAATATCCAACAACTCAAGCAAAACAAAGTAGGGATCCAGTAAACTTTCAGAACCAAATTGAGTTATATCGAGACCAAGAAAATTGAATCAGAATAGCAGCTCGCCATTTCACAGACGATCGCTCATAACATTCTTAATTCCAAAATGAATAAAGAAAAGCTAAGAGTAAAGAAACTACACCTCTTTTGGAGCAGCGAACTGAGATAAGACGAGAATGAATAAACTATTCGACCACCACACGAGGAATTCTGAGTTCCAAAACAGCAAACCTAGAAACTCTAGTTACAGAATACTATTACACTATAAAATTCAATCTCCAAAAAAAACTCCCTCTAATCACTGAGGGTAGAGGGTTATTTATAAGTTGAGGTGATTTTGGGGAGAAATCCATTGGAAAATTTCGAGAGAAAATTTGAATTTCCTTTCCTCTTTTAAAAGGCAAACAATGGAAGAGATTTGGATATCCCTCAAAAGGGGGAAAAGGGGACGTGAGGTGATTGTTGGCGTGATTTGCTCGCTGGATTTCTGGGTTTGCGTCTGGAATAATAAGAAGACGTGTACAGGGGTATGGGGTCGTTGTACGCTACTGCTGATTGTTGTACTCGGGCTGGGAATTATTTGGTGTTAAAAAATGGAATTGGGCCTTTAGGAAGTGGCCCAAAATTGTTCTTAAAAGATGGAGTAAACAATTGACTAAAAATTGTTATTAAATAATAGCCAAATGGATATCAATTATAGCCGAATAGAATTTAATTGGTGAATTCGGTTAAAAAAAATTTAAAAATGAGTTAACATAAATTAATCAATTAGCTTCTTAATCTTAATGAAATAAAACAATTAATTTACTTGAAAACAAATTTACTTAAAAATATAAAACATAACTTAAACTAATCAAACTAATACCTAATTAAAGTAAAAAATCTTTTTTGAGATGATTTTCGAATATTCTTAAAATATACTAATTATATACATAATAATATAAAACACATATATTATTTAAAATTTATAAAAATGATACAATAACTTGCAAACTATATTATATTTTATTTTTTGAAAATTTATAAAACTAATTACTTTAAATCGTTTGAAATTGAAGAAGCTCGGTGATTAATTTACATTGTGGAGGTTCAAAATTGGGTGTCAACAGTTGTCCCTTGTTTGACTTGGATTGATGAAATAAATTCGAGGCAAATGAAATTGATGAATCCAATTTTGACCGACTACATATTCATCTTTTAGAAAAGGGATTTTGGTACGGACTTTAGGAGTTATGGCCGAACCCCGAAATCGATTTTCCTACATATCTCAGGCTATATGAGAATTTAGGCCACTTGTAGTTCAATACGCTTGACTTTAACGCACGATTCTAAAAATATTCAAAAGCTATCCCGATAACGAATTATGAAGATATCGTAATGCTCGGGAATAAGTTTTAAGAGAGAATGTCAGAATACAGTGAGCTTTCAACATTGAGCCCGCTTACATATCCTTAAACCTCAGGAATCAGGTTGTTTGTAGTTCGACTTGATCGGTTGAGAAAGAAATCTATTATGCAAGATAACCTTTGGTTCTGGAAGAGTGACAAGTAAGTCGAGTATGAAAAAAAGGCTTGTAAGCTCTTAGCCATGAATGTGGGGCCCTTCACACCCATAATTAAGAACTTACATAGATATAATTTCCAAAGCTCTTGGTGCACTGTCACTCACATTGGAAAGTTGCCTTTGGTGAGAGTGAAAAGTTTCTCAGATGCAAAATTGAAAATGATAAACCCAAAGAAAAACCCACATGCCTTCTAATAGTGGTGTGGTTTGATTGTGGTGGAAGTTGCTCCTCAGCTTGCGTCCTAAGAGTTTGGTATTCCTCTTCGAACTATGTCCCAGTTCGCTGCTAAGAAAAAGTTCCACATTGTGCTGCATCTTTTTTGATGTCGTCCGCACCTGTGGTTTGATTTGAGAATTCATCCTCTTAGATGCTCTCGACAAAGACTGAGAGAAACTTGTTAGTGAAACTGTAATTTAAATGGAGAAGTGTTATGTTTTACCGTTTTCAGCATATGTTCTTTTTATAAATATTCTGACGTCAGCAACCGTCGGTTTTGACACAATAGATGATGAATTGATATGATGCAACACGATGATGACTTTCTTGATAATGCAATATTGTTGATGACGATACTTCATTGATAGGATGATGATGATGATGATGATGATGATGCTTGATTGATAAGATGATGCTGCTACATTGATGATCCATTGGCAGGATGATGTTGATCCAATGGTAGGTTGATGATGTCGAAGCTTGATTGGTAAGATGATACTGCTACATTGATGATCTATTGGCAGGATGATGTTGCTCCAATGGTAGGTTGATATTGTCGAAACTTGATTGGTAAGATGACGATGGTCTACCGGCAAGATGAAGTTGATCCATTCCACAATGATATTATCACCTTTGATAATATAATATGGATGTCCCTCTTAGTGGTTTGAATATGAAATGTCCCTCTTGGCATTGGAAGATACAATGTCCTTCTTGGCATTTTGAATGCATGATGGCCCTCTTGGTGGTTTGAATCTGTAATGGCCCTCTTGGCGGTTTGAATATGATGACCCTCTTGGTGGTCTAAATATGATGGCCCTCTCGACAGTTTGAACATAATGTCCCTCTCGGTAATTTGATTATGCAATGGCCCTCTTGGCGGTTTGAATATAATGGCCCTCTCGGCAAATGAAGATTATAGCCCTTTCGGCGTTTGAAGATGCAATGGCCCTCTTGGTATTTGAAGATGTGATGACCCTTTTGGCATTGTGATTGATGGTGGCCCTCTTGGCATTTGAAGATGCAGTAACCATTTTGGCATTTGCATGTATGATGGCCCTCTTGTCGTTTGAATATGCAATGGCCTTCTTGGCATTTGCATACATGATGGCCCTCTCGACGGTTTGAATATGTACTGACCCTTTTGGCATTTGAATATGTAATGGCCCTCTTGGTGTTTGAAGATGCAATGACCATCTTGGCATTTGCATATATGATGGCCCTCTCGGAATTTGAATATGCAATGGTTGCATATATGATGGCCTCTCGGCGGTTGAAGATGCAATGGCCCTTTCGGCGTTTTGTAGATGATGCAATCGCCCTCTTGGCGTTTGAAGATGATGGCCTCTTGGAGTTTGAAACTGCAATGGCCCTCTTGGCATTTGAAAATGTAATGGCCCTCTCGGCATTTGAAGATGCAATGACCTACTCGGCTATTCACATTACCGCGTCTGATATCAATGGGATTTGTGAATATTCTTCAAATGTAATTTGATGTCATTGAAGATGCTTGTGCACGTTGAGAGTGGTGTTTTAGCTTGTCCCTATTTTGAACATTTTGAGTTCATTACGACTCATGCTTTGTTGAAGATTTGAACGAGGTGTTGGTGCTCGTATTCTAAACTGCTTTTTTTTCTTCCAAAGAACTTCAATGATTTTTCTGCATCCACAGAAAAGTTGTCAATTTCGGACAGCTGCTCGCCCTATGAATTCTCCATATTCGTTGAATGGAGGAATATGATGATCTTGAGGTAATTTTAGAAACTTGCATCCACAGAAAAATTATTAGTTTTTAAAACAAACTAATCTGTGTTGACTTCTCCAAGCACTTGCTCTTTGTCTTGCTATCTTTAGTTGATCACTTTGATCTCTTGCTTCTCGATAGACATAAGATGAAATTATACAAAATATTTGACATATTAAAAAAATTAAGGAAAAGGAACTTATCGAGAATCAATTAGAAAAAGTCACTATCAAATGTCATGTCATGCACAGCTTAAGCGAATGTCCTTGGTTCAAAACTTTTGACGTGTCGGATGGCTTGTTTCTGGAAAATTCAAAAGATCCTTGAAGCTTGAGAAATTTCTGACATGGTTCTCCCCAAATCTACTATGATTGGGAAGTTGTGCAGTTGACTCTGAAATCCAATGGCTTCGGAGATCGCTGAAGTTGACTATGAACTTTAACGATGCCAGAGATCATTTGAAGTTAGTTTTAAACTTCTAATCATGCTCAAAATGTTCAAAATTAACTACAAACTTCTTGATGCTTGAAGAAAATTTTGAGGCTATCCTCAAAATAATTTGTCCAGTTAGATGTCTTGGAATATCTTAAGTTGTCGATAGATGTCTCAAGGAATTTTTGAGATCTTCTAAAAAATTCTATCCAGTTGCAATTCTCAATGTGAATTTAGTCTTTACTTGTCAGAGATCTTTTTCTTTAGAATTTTTGAGTCCCTCTCAAAAAATTTGTCCCGATTAGATGTCTCAGCGTATCTCGAACTGCTGATATATGACTTGTAGAATTTTTGAGACCTCCTCAAAAATTCTTTCCCAGTTGCAACTCACAATGTATCTTAAGTCTTGACTTGTCGAAGAGATCCTCTTCTTACGAATTTTTGAGCCTATTCTTGAGAATTTTTTAGTCCCTCTCAAAAATTCTGTCTCGATTTCTATTGTAAAGGAAAATAGAAATCTTACGAGAGATATGACCGAAGCTTTGTGGCACCTACGTATCCCGTTGAGGCAGGAATTAGGTCAAACATAGTTTCCCTCTCAAGGATTAACAAAAATAAGAAATTTTGAGAAGGAAATGACCGAGGCCGACACAGGTCGCCTACGTATCTCATTCTTGAGAATTCAAGTCGAAGGTAGTTCAAATAAGAGAATTTTCTAACATAAGATGATTACAAGCAAATAATGTGATTACAGGGAAGAAATAGAAGAAATTCTAAATCACCAAATATAGTAGCTCTTGATAGCACCTGAGTTGATTGGACACTTTGTGAGATAACTGACTGTGCTCAACCACGACATGTCATTAAACAAATGTATCAACATATTGCATAAGTAATGTTGTTGATTTCTCTTTTTCTGAACTTAGATGGATCTCGATTCTGGCCTCTTTGACACAATCATCCTTTCTAGATTCAGTTTCTGTGTCATGCAGTTTTGAATTATCGTGATCCCTGAATTGTTTAAGTTCTTTGATAGGGTATTCGAGTATCATGATTCCATCTAACTCATCATCATTTGGCTCATTTGTTCATTCAGCCTGTGACATGACACGACATTGATAGATTTAAAATTATTTTTACTAAAACAAACAAAAAGATTGTTAGATAGATAAATTAAAGCACGTGGAATAAATTTTCGCAATAAAGGAGGCGTTTATTGAAAATGAGGAATACGAAGTTCGGCCATGACCATGGGCCATTTTGCCTGTTTTCAAAACATACGAGGGAAATTAAAAAATGACATAAAAGGTGGGTCTTGAGCCTCATTCGGACTACCACCAATTTTAGAATAACATAAAATTCATCTTTGTCTATCAAGATTAGCGAGGAATCAAGAGCGGAGTGGAAGTCCAATTAAGCACTTGCTCCATTGGCTTGGCGTCTCGTATGACTGGTGTCTCGATCAGTTCCACTAGCACAACATCAACTTTCTTTGAAAAATCCCTAGTTCCTTCTCTAAGGCTGTCATTATTGGCATATTCCCTTACCAGCAAAGACTCATACAAATGAGACAAAGGCTTTGGTGATACATGATTAACCTCTTTCTTGTTTTGACCATCCTTTGGCACTAAAGTAAAAGCTTAATGTGGTGCCATGAAAAAGAATTTGGATTTCTCAAATATGCTCAATGAAGCTACAACTTTATCAAGGATATCAAGGTTGGTTGGGATTAGAATTTTATCCATACACCTATTTTCTTCGACCTTGACCATGTTAATGGTAAACCCTCCAGGATTCGATAGTGAATCACTATTGACATTGGATATGACAGTTTGAAGAGTTACAACCTTTTGATCAATTAAGTCTTGAATTTTATGCTTCAAGTTGATGCAATCCTCAGTGGTATGTCTGACACCTCCTGAATGGTAAGCACAATGAAGATCGGTCATGTAATGTCTGGAATTGACATTGGCATTTTTTGGATCAATTATTTGTATCAGACCAGCTGCTTTCAATCTCTCAAAAAGCTGAATCTGACTTTCAACCAAAGCAGTAAAGACTCGAGGAGGTTTCTTCTCAAGTTTTGAACGAGGAAGATTGTAATTATTTCACGGAGGTGGAGGTACTTGATGATAAAGTGGAGGATTTTAGCGAGTAGGTGCTAGTGTTTGGAAATTTGGGTATTGTAAAATTTGGTAGATATGGGAGGCATTTGGGTAATTTGGCAAAGTGACTTGGTAATTTGGTTGAACATTTGGGTAACATGACTGTGGAGCTTGGTAATTTATCAAGTTTGGTGGGGCAGCTTGGTAATTTGGATAATTTGGTCGTGAAGCTTGGTAATTTGGATAATTTGGCGGTGACGATTGGTAATTTTGTTGGATGGGGTAAGAATTTTGCGGAGCTAAGAGGTAGGTTTTGGATGGTAAAAGATTTCGAACATATTGACCGGCATGTCTCTTTGATTTTTGGCTCGATTCAAATGAGATAGAAGAAACATCTTCCCTTTTCCTCCTCAATAGTCTCGGGGATTCAACTTGGGGAGTCATTCGAATGATTTTTCCAGTCTTGAGACCATCTTCAATAGCTTCACCAATTTTGATTATTTCACTGAACTTCCCTCCAAAAATGAGCAACATCCTATTGTAGTACTCCGGCTCTTGAATGCGCACAAAGACTTCAATAATCTCTTTATCAGTCATGGGAGGCCTAACCCTTGCAACCTCTCTTCTCCAACGGTAGGCATATTGTCAATAGCTTTTCACAAGACTTCTGTTTGATTCTATCCAAAGAGTATCGATTAGGGATGAATTCTACATTATAACCAAACCTTTCAATGAAGTCTTTATGTTTTATTTGTGAGGACAAAAAGGTTGTAGTATAGTTTTTTTCTTTTATGTAAATTATAAATAAAGAAACTTGTTTTACTTACACTCTGTTTGGATTATTGTTATCCATTATATTGTATTGTATCGTTACCATACCTACAATATTTGTTTTGATTGTTATTCAAAATGTATTTTATTGCATTGTTAAATTTAGTTGTTACGTAACAATGAAAACCCCCATTTTATGGAACAACCGATTTGGTGTGTTCCCATTGTTACTTAATTTCTTTTTCCAATTATATCCTTACATAATATTTCATAATACTATTTTACCCTTTATCCTATATTATTTAATTCTAGTCAAACCTCCTACTCTAGAATAATTAGGGATATTTTAGTAATTTTATAAATTACAATACATTACGATACAGCCAAACCAAACAATTAAAATGTTATTAAACAATAACAAACAATACAGTCTAGTCAAACATTGTATCTACCATACAATACAGTACAATAGAGTACAACACAATACAATACATTATGAAACAATGAGTAACAATGATCCAAACAGAGTGTTAAATGTAAGAAAGGAAAAAAAGGAAATTATTATTGTGAGGAAAAATATATTGATTCTTTTATAATATTTTTAAAAAATATTTTTTATATATAATTTTTGTTATAATATAATTTAATTAGTATACAAATTTTATAAATTTATACCCTTTAATAAATTCTTATTTTTTAAGTTATACCTTTATTATTTTGAATATCGCTATTATTTGTGTAAGTTTTGTAATTATTTTAGGTAAAAAATATTCAGTTGATGAAGAAAAATGTTTTAATTATGGACATCCCAAATGAACTTCTTCCCATTAGATTTGTGAGAAAAAATAATGAGATTATTCACACGCACAAGCACACGCGCACACACACACGTACACGCACACACGCACAGATACACGTGCGCACACGCGCACACACACACAGACATATATATATATATACACAGAGACACAATTTAAAATCATTTAAGTCAATACCACTTAAATTTTTTTAATATTTATCAGGTATTTATTTTACATTTAATGATATAATTTAAAATCATTTAATTAACATCGCTTTAAAAAATTATGAACAAATATTAAGTCCATGCACAACAAGAATTTTTCTAACTAGTTTTAATTTATAAGCAGGAAACAATTTGACGTGTCATAATTAATCTATTCTTTGAATATTTAGTCTAATTTCGTGTCATAATTAAAGTGCTTATAGTTTTTAAGAATGATCTAAGTTTAAACTTCTTATTTATTCTAAATGATATTCATAACTATAGAAATATCTATATTTTATTTTTGACCATAAATTTCAAAAATATTATTTTTATTTTTAGACTCTGTATCAATCAAACAATTCATAAATTGAAATATATCTGAAATCTTTTTTGGCACAAGAAGACAAGAGGACCATAAAATGTTATATAATATATGGTTTTCAAAAACGATTTAAGTTTAAACTTCTTATTTACTCTAAATAATATTATTCATAACCATACATATATCTATATTTTATTTTTGACCATAAATTTTAAAAATATTAATTTCATTTTTAAACTCTGTATCAGTCAAACAATTCATAAATTGAAATATATCTTTAAATTTTTTTGGGGGACAAGAAGACAAGAGGACCATAAATTGCTATAATATCTTAAATAATTTCATTTGTTATTATTTCATTTTCATCTCCTATATAAAGTGATATAATATCCCTCATTTTCACCAATAAAAAAAAACAAAGAAAATGCTTTGAATTGATCAATATGAATTTTTTTAAAAATTTTGTCGGATATTATAATATTCCATAACTTAAAAATATATTAAAAGCGTATCAATTAACTAATTAAATGAAAGCCTAATGATGATGAGAAATAGGATATCATAGACTTTCACGACATTTGTTTTTTTTTTTTTGTGAAGAGACAAAGAGGTTTGTATTAGAGGTTTTTTTTGTGAGGACAAAAAGGTTGTAGTATAGTTTTTTTTATTTTTATGTAAATTATAAATAAAGAAACTTGTTTTACTTAAATGTAAGAAAGGAAAAAAAGGAAATTATTATTGTGAGGAAAAAAATATTTATTCTTTTATAATATTTTTTTAATTAATTTTTTTTATATATAATTTTTGTTAATAATATAATTTAATTAGTATACAAATTTTACAAATTTATACCCTTTAGTAAATTCTTAATTTTTCTGTCATACCTTTATTATTTTGAATATCGCTAATATTTGTGTAAGTTTTATAATTATTTTAAGTAAAAAATAATCAGTTGATGAAGAAAAATGCTTTTATTATGGACATCCCAAATGAACTTCTTCACAAATCTGAGAAAAAATAATGAGATAATTCACATGCACGCACACGCACACATGCACACACACATACATGCACATGTACACACGTGCGCGTACACGTGCGCGCGCACACACACACATATATACACACACGATTTAAGATCATTTAAATCGATACCACTTAAATTTTTTTAATATTTATTAGGTATTTATTTTACACTTAATGATATGATTTAAAATCATTTAATTAACATCACTTTAAAAAATTCTAAACAAATATTGAGTCCATGCACCACAAGAATTTTTCTAACTAGTTTTAATTAATAAGCAGGAAACAATTTCAGGTGTCATAATTAATCTATTCTTTGAATATTTAGTCTAATTTCGTGTCATAATTTGTAATGACCCTCTTGGTCATTTCTGTGTCTTGCCTTCTATGTGTCGTTTAGAGCGTTCCTATAGCAACCCCAAGTCATTTATGACTTGCGGGGACTGACAGTTCGGTCACCTGGTCGTTCGTTTGGTATTGGTGCTAGTTTTTGTGTTTTGGAGCTTATGAACCTTGAACGATCATTTTCGATCAAAAGTTTAAGAAGATGACATCGGAATCCAATTCTGACGATTCCATCAGCTTCGGAAGGGTCATTTTAGGCTAGTAGCATGGTCGACATGACTCTCGAGATTTTCAGTGTGAGTC
>JAJOOR010009926.1:0-38347 GCA_036250505.1 Solanum acaule
TTTGTGGGAGGTTCTTTAACCGACAACCACCACTATGAGCCTTAGTGATGATACAACGTTTTACCTCACGTTGCCCAAGGACCATCCTATACCTTGCCGTGATATAGGACCTTACTTTTACTTAGTGGATCCACTAGCTTAATCTTACGTGATCATCTAAAAAGAATGATACGTCAAGTCCCATGTTGGCGCATGGTTCTTATGGAGAGTTGAGTTAATATGAACTCGTGACCCCAATTCGGTGCTCAGTACTACTCCCAAAAATACTTTGGCTCATAAGTGCTTTAAACACGTCTTTCTTTGGTTGAGATAATTACTCAAAACTTAGCCCAAAAGCTCTTTTGGAAAACATGGTTCCTTTCTTACTTAAATGTAAAAACATTTATAAACTTCTTTGGGAATACTTAGTTCCCTAATAGCTTCTGAGAAAGGAACTCAACTTTAAACTCTTGACTTAACTTGAAGCTTGAGACTCTTTACTTGACTTGAAACTCTACACTCTTTACTTGACTTGAAACTTGAACCTTAAAACGAAGTTAAAACGTTTAATACGACTCTTGAAAAGCTTTAAAGACTTGCTTGGACTTACTTCTTAACTTTGTTTGACTTAACTCTAACTTCACTTTGACTTGATCCTAACTCACCTTGAATTGGATTATGGATTCAAGGTATATGATCACACGTTATGGATGAGTTCTTGACACTTAGACGTAACTTGGAGTGTTGGAAACAACTATGGAACATAGGTACAATACCAAGGAACATGCATGAAAGAGTGGGGAATGAAAGGGAAAACTTGGCGTCCTTGGCGCTCTACAAGGCGCGGAGCGCCAGCCCTCAAAGTTCAGAAGGCCAGCTGAGGCACTCTGCAAGGCACGGCGCCCCAAGGGGAGAAGTTCAGAACACTTCTTGGGGCGCTCTGCAAGGCGCGACGCGCCACCCCTTTTTCCCGAAAACTCGACTTTTCTCCTTCTTTTCTCCAACTCTAAACCTTCTAAACCTCAAGGGTTCCAGCCCCAAACACTTAGAATCATAACCTCCTCAACATACAATAGATTTCAACACAAAAACACAACCGGAAACATGCCCAAATCAACAAAGGACTTCAACAACACGATCAACAACATCAACAACACGAACAACAACTTCAACAACACAACCAAATCTTTTCTCAATAATAAAACGAGTCTGGCGTGTGGGGGAAAGAACCAACCCAACACTATGAACTCACATACCTAGTAGGGATCACCCCTGACGATATCCACAACGATCTTTGACGAAACCTTGTTTGATCTTCTCTTTCTCCTCTTCTTCTCCTCTTCACTCTCAAACCCTTACTCTCACTCTTTTAAATGGAACAAACTGATCTAAAAATCAGTCTAACACAACAATATAACCAAAAGAATTGGTTAGGGAAAAGACCAAAATGCCCTTAAAAATTTCCGGACGGATTTCCCTGCCAACTGCCCAACTTCCAAAGGGCATAACTCACTTATAAGAACTGGAAATAGAGCAAACTCGGTGGCGTTGGAAAGATCATTTCACAAGCTTCGCAAACATAACTGGAACTACACCTAACTCATCCTGGGCTACAAGTTATGACTGCTCAAAGTTGGCCAATAACTCATTTTTTTCCCATACTTAGTCAAATTTCCAGATTTTAAATTCTTCCAAAAATGACTATTTCCGATTTCCAGCTTCTTCATAGTTATATCAACTTACCGGATGTTACATTTATCCACTCCAGAATAATTTTAGACATGCATTGCCTGAAATTTAAATGATTAAAGTTCAATTATTTTTGCCTGAACTTTTGACCTGTATAGTTTGGAATTTAGCTCATTTTGCCTGAAACTAAACTAGATGGAAGTTTCAACCAGAGCAATGAGAAAGCAGGGCTTGGGAGAAAACTTATAGATGAAGAGGGACAATTTATCATGGCAATTATATTTTAGTATCAGCTCAATGTACCTCTCACAAAATAGCACAATCCTGTAACTTCTTTCTTTTCCTGGTATAATAATTTTCATTTCACTTCTATTAATTTCTACATGATATATTTTCGGAGCCAAACATAATATAAAAGTGAGAGTATTATAAAGTTAATTAGTTTGTGTAAGGAATATTTATTGTATTGAATGTCTTTCTTCAAATATCGAATGACAACAAACTATTGTATGTGGTCCAATTAGGTAAAAGTGTCAGCTATTTGATCGGCATCATAGACATGTACAACACGAACCCTGTCGTTTTCGATATGGTGGTGGACAACGTGAAAGTCTATTGCAATATGCTTCACACGACTATGGAGGAGAAGATTAATTCTTGATCAAGAATGAGGCTCCAAGATTATCGCAATAAATAGTAGGTAACTAGTGTACTATAATAACATATATGTAAGTCTGTTTGTTAATTTGAAAGATTGTATAGTAAGATAAATAAATATATAATGGTTGTTTCTTGTGATAAATTAACTAAAGAGAGTAACTGATTTGGAGATTTGGTTCTCCTGTTTGTTATTCTTACAAAAAGTGGTTTCTTTTCTGTGTCATTCACACTACACCAAAAATGATTTTTAACGGCAATTAATTAACGGTGATAGCTTAACTGTTGTTAAATATGTATTTTTAGAGCCAATTAACATTCTTTGTGAATGTCTCTAAAGCCTATAATGACATTGGATCCAATGATAAATACAGGTAAAACTTCAGCACTCTTTACTAATATGTATATTTATTACCGCTAAAAGTTACTTTTTTTTATTGTAGTGTCAAAAAGGTAGGCCGCGTCAATCCTTCATTACTAAAATCTAGTACTAAGTAGCTATAAACATTTCAATTTTTTTGCTTCTTAATTCCCGTGCTTTAGATGCAATTATGGAGTTCATATTTACTACTCCATTTGTTTCATATTTTGTGATTAGCTCGAAATTTCAAAATTAATAAATTGTATTTTTGCAAATAAGCTTCTCTTATGGTTTAGTATAATTATTGCCCATTTTCAGTTCTCCTTTTTCTTGAAATCGTTCTTTCAGCTTAATCGATGACCTGTAAATGGGGTCTGTCAATAATTTGAGTCTTCAATTATGAGCTCTGCATTATTATTGCATAGAAAAGGAAAAGGTGAAAACACTACATCAACGTGTCTCAATCTGGAATCTGTTATGAGACAACGACTAACGAAAGCAATAATAACGAAAAGAAAGAGTCAGTTTCAATTATCACATCCAACATATATGATTTTGAACACACCATCGAAACCCTTTCCACAGTACTGAACAATCAGCCCTGTTGTTGGTACAGATACCAAAATAAGTGTCAAATCATACTTACGTATAATACGACCTCTAGCAGCTAGCTTCCCCTGGATTTCCTTTACAACAACCATCGGTGTTTAGTTTAAACCTGTTATGATAAGGTAATTTTTACCATCTTTTGACTCTTGTATGTAAAATTGGATTGTCAGCATACATTTGGTTTGTAAATTTGTTTAACAAGACTACTGATTAAGCTGCTTTATATAATTTTTTATCATCCAAAATCTCATGGCAATATACATTACACGAAAGTACCAAGTTTTTTTAATATCTAATTGGAAAGAAGACAAATTCTCTCATCTGTTTTTTCAATATCCAAACTATTTTGATCATCTTAACAGGATAGTTTGTTGGAAGAAAATGGAGTTATCAAGAAACTTTCTTAGTATTCTGAAGGCGCTCAAGAAACTAAGGAATCACCAAAGATACGATGTCAATCCATTGACGACGACAGAGGAGGCAAATGCAATGTCTCACTGTTTTGGATTGGATGATGTATCATGATCAAAGGCCACAGTATCATGATCACCACGTGTGACGGACATGTTGGTAGATATGCCAATGCTAATCCTCACATGTTGGTATCTATGTTATTTTTCTTAAAACGGAGAAATAAAAAAATAATGTCAAATAAAATAGAATTGAGAGTGTATATGACAGTAGTAGTGTAGTTAACTGTTGGATCTTCAGATGTTTTAAGGTTATCTAAACAAATAATTAGTCTTCCAATTATTATCATCCTTGTAAATGGAATTTCTCTTTTTTTGACACAAAACATGTAATCTAAAAGCATAAATTGCGCATTTATTTCAATATCAAATGTAAATGATCCGAAAAAAAAGTTATATTCAGAGGTAGCTTAAATATGTAACTGAGGATAAGAGGGAACTGTTTCACCTCCAACCCTGAAGTTGGGGGGTTTGAGTTACAAAGGGAGCAACAAAGGTGAGAGTTGTAATAACCATTGTTGTGGCTACAGGCACACACTTGATTCACAGCCGCCTTATATTCCTTTCCCTCCGGTCCTGTATTTCATTGTTTGCACATTAGATGCATATAGATACTCAAAAATATAACATAGGAGTTTATTTATACTTACTTGGGTAGTGATATCAATACGGTCGCATCCTTCAATCGCTTTGACTTCTTCCTTAATTTTCACAGCTGAAGCCTCCAGAGCTTTGTTCTAACACCTAATCAACATAATCTGTTTCAGTGTTGAAATATCTGCAAAGCCAAGGGGGATCTCCTCGAGCCTCTCACACCTTCGTATAACAAGCATTTCAAGCAGGGGAAAGGATTCCTCCAATGCATCCCATCTTGAGATATCTAAGTTCACCAGTTTCAACAACTTTAGATTAGGGAAAGTAATATCTCCAAGGCACCACTCTTCTGATTGAGGAAAACACAGATTTTGTAATTGGAGATACTCCAGCTAGGCTTGATGAAGGGAATAGTGCTTTCTATACGAATCCCGAATAGTACCAACTTCTTTAAATTTGAAGGCAACTGTAACACGGATGGACAGTGGGACCACCTAAAGGAAAGGTGAAGTATTTGAAGGTGGGTAAGATCCTCCAATTTGGCAGAAGCTGGGTAGTTGTCCTCAAAAGTGATGTGAAGTTGTTGAAGATTAGGACACCAACTTACTAACACATCCACACAGTCAGTTTCATTAATAACAACTCGCCTTAAATACCTCAAATTTTCCAATTTAGAGGATCCTTCAAAGAGTCCATGCTTATCAACTTCAGCATTATTCTTCACAAGTAAAGATCCCCTGATCTCAACATGCCTTTATTTTTTCATTTCCCAAAAAGACGCTGGTAACACTACTTTATTATCCAAGTCAGTATCAGGGATCAAATTCTTCAAAATTAAAGTTTCTATATGGGGCAGATGTGATTCTGGATGAAAATAGAATTGATCTGCCCAAACTGCAAGGTACGTCAGGTGATTTAGTGGTTTCAATGTAGCCGACAAAAAACGATCCACTCTATGAGAACTCAAATCCAAGACCTTAACAAGTCGCAATTCACTAATCTGACAGAAGGGATTCCAATTATAAAATCTTCCTCCATTTGTCGTTATCAATGACCTCAAGTGTTGGTGGAAAGGCTTCCGTGTTTTGGAGCCCAGAGATCCAAACTTGGAATGCTCTTTGCTGAAACTGAAGCTCACTCGACTTCCCTTCCAGTCCACAGGCTGAAACTGGCTAGCATGCCCCTTCACTGCCAGCATAAAATTTTCTTCTCTACTCCTCTCCAAGCAAAAGCGACGCACTACATCATGAACCTGACAGATTTTGACTTTTCCATTATAACTTCTCTTTGAAACCATTACCACATTACTGCTAATAAGATCTATCAAGTAATCTTCAGCTGATTCAATGTTTTGCACAAATCCTTCTGCAGTCCATACACTTATCAGTTTAGACGCTGGAATTCTTGTGTCCTCCGGAAACATCCCCATATAAAGAAGACAAGGCTTTAAACAATGGGGTAAGTTATCAAAACTCAACTGCATAGTCGCCAGACTATATTCTTCCACCTCACAATCAAGATAGTCAAATAAAGCATCTTTCACCTCATTCCACCAAGATTCTTCCATTTTCCTTTTTTTGATTATTCCAGCTAACAAGACAACCACTAGAGGCAATCCTTTGCATTTTTCTGCAACTGCTTGATTCACATCTTGTAGTTCAGGTGGACAATCTTCCTTTTGAAACACTTTTCTTTGCAACAATTGGCAACTCTCTTTTGTTGTGAGGGATGGAAGATGATAAAGATCAATATAGTGCATGACTTGCTACCACTTTTTCAAGTCGAGTTGTAACTATTATTCTGCTTCTATTTCCAACATCTGGAAAAGAAAGCCTTAAGTCCTTCCATGCCATAACATCCCACATATCATCCAAGACAATGATATATCTCTTTCCTATTAAGTTTTTCCTCAACATGTCAGCAAGAACATCATCCTTATCTCCCTTGTCCTCGGAATCAGTAACTTGACTAAAAATATCTTGTAATAGCTCTCTCCGATTATATGTTTGGGAAACAGTGCACCATGCTCGAACATCGAAATGAGAAATAATGATGCGATTATCATACAACATTCTAGTACAAGTTGTTTTACCTTGTCCTCCCATCCCAACAATAGGGATGACATCTAGCTCACTTCTCCCTCGAGTCAGATATTGAATTAGTTTTTCTGTTGCTATCTCAAAACCCACTATATCCTCATCACTCACAGGATTGATATGTCGAGTTGGAAGATGTTTAGATGGCTCTACCACATAGTGAGCAACGTCCACCGGCCCCATCTCAATCACCTCCACATTAATTTGCTTGATCTCTCTTAAGATTGTAGGAAGTGAGCAAAATATATGCAAAAAAGCATTATATTGAGAAAGAATAGAGTCAATGGCAACCTCAGCTTCATTTGCCAAATTGATGGTCCGTCTATGAAGATCTTTAAGAATTTTATGTTCATGATGCACCTTTGCGACATCTCTGAAAATGGATGATAAAGATGACAGCTCCTTCTGTAAAATGGATGTAAGAACTGATAGCTCTTCCTCCAAATTACCTAAAAGAGGTTTCATCAGATAATCTAAACCGGATTTAGATTTCGACGTCTCATTCAGTTTCCTTAAAAGAGAATCCAGAAATCTCAATCCACCAAAGGTGGGGAACTGAGATGGAGTAAATTTTAAGGATTTGTAATAAGTCTCCACTTGTTCCTTCAGATAAGTAGTTTTCTCCAATATCTTTATCGAGCTAAGACTTATTTTGCTACTGTCATCATTGTTTATAGAGCTAGGAAGAAGCTTTTGAACTACATATAGAACATCACCCGCTATAGCTCCAGCCTTTTCCATAACCTCATTCAACCATTTACCGCTAATAACATGATTTGACACATCAACATCAAGGAAAACCAACATGAACTCTATTGCCACATCAATATTTTGAGCAGAGATATTATCATCAGGGAAGTTCTCAAGCTTCTTATTTCTGAGATACATCAGCAGACTATGGAGATGTTGTGAAAATCCTTTGGGTAATTTCTTTTCCTTGAAAGTTCTTGATTGAGTAAACTTTGAAGCCTTTAGTTCACTGAGAAAAATCTTTTTCATTTCCAACTCTACTAACACAATCAAGCATAATAGATAGGGCGGTTTATTAAAGATATCATACTCATATCTGTCAAACTCATCCTTATCATTTACAAAATCAGCAACAACGTTAACTGAAACAGCATGACAAAGTTGTACCACATTGTTAGCCATGAACTGAATTTGAGTCTCCAAACATTCCACCTTCTCTTCGTCGACATTACCATTTATCTCTGTGGCATATAGGTATCTCAAAAATCTCATTTTCTTTTGAACAATTTTCAGTTGCTTTATAAATCTGTGTATTGCAAGTTTATCTTCAGGAGAGTCAGACATAACCCCTTCCAGTAACATCATCAATACATCATTTAGATTATTTCCGAGGCAATCCATATATTTCGACAGATCAAAATCACTCTTCTCATAATTATAACTTAAACTGGTTTTACCTTCAAAGAATTCCAACAAATATGATTCTAGCCTTTCCAGATTATGGCTAGCTTTCTGTACCTTTGGAATTCTCCTACATAACAGCTGAAGCATTTTCATAGTCGATTTGGCCTTCTTTGTGAGTTTGACTAAGGAATCAGGCAAAACAACATGATGATACTTTATAAAGTTTCTAAAAACTCTTAACACCATTTCAAGTTTCTCAATTTGATCAATCTTGAAGCTACTCAGATTACCTCCACTCTTGATCCTTCTTAGATGATCTAACATTTCCTCAATTTCATTTTGAGCTACTTTTTGTTGAAAAATTCCTGCAAGTTCACCAGTTCTTGGAATTAGGTTCATTAACAACATTTATTCATGTTTTTTAATGTTTATAGCTATGTTAATGCTTGTGAAAGATAATACATTTTATGTACCATTTCATCTAACAAATGGTGGGTATTATCTCATAAAATCACATTTCACTCAACTTTCATATGGTCCACTAAACTAATAGTCATTTTTTTTTTAACAAAAGGAAACTAATATCAAATATGTGATGCTAATGATGGAGGGCGGACCGATAAGAGCATTTAGGCTGACAAGCATCTAGTTGAATCATACATAGGAATAGTGAAAGTGAAAAAAAATAAGTCAATACATAACACAAGTTCACTACACTTCTGAGCTCGACAATGCGTATCCCCAAAGCTTGGCTCTAACAAGATGGTCATTAAAATTATTCTAACCATAACTTAACCAATAGAAATGGAAAATGAAGCATCAACTTAAAATTAGAAATGGAAAATGAAGCATCAACTTAAAATTTCTTATTTTTAGATCTCAAGCACATCTAATGTGTGTCTAAACTGTGATAGAAGTCGAGAAATTAAAGCAAGTTTCATCTAAAAGGGGGGAAATCATTTTCCTTACAATTTTCACGTTCACAATACTTACTTTAACTAACACTTAGATATTATAATATACTTGTACATGGGCACATGTATTGCACGTGTACCCCATAATGATGAGTATAAACTATTAAAAACTCACATAAAAGGTCTTTAAAATTGTGTTTGAGTTAACAATAATGTAAAAAAAACTCAAATATGTCATTGAACCCAACTATTAATGAATGACATAAATGAACCTTTTTTCTCAAAGTTGAATGACATATTTGAGTTTTTTCCCTATTTGTTACTCTCTCCATCTAGCAACAGTTGTTCACTATACTATTTTGGATATCCAACAATACTTGTCAACTTTATGAAATCAATAAATAATTTTACGCTTAGTTCCTAATTTACCCTTATCATTAATTATAGTCATTTTCCTATTACATTTTTCTAGACATTGTATATATTATATTCAAAGGGTGATATGGTAAAATTACCATTTTATTTATAATTTCTTAAGAAATGTGCAAAGTCATTAGTGGACAAGTACCGTTGGATAAAAGAATAGTATAAAAAAAAAACTAATGCATTCCCAATGATAAATAAAAGAAAGTGTGCGTGAAAGGAGAGCACGGTTAGTAGCTTAGTTGGTTGGATGACTATTTAATTCCCCTACCCCCAATTTGTATCAATAAAGACATATAACCAGCCATCTGCTTTTGAGCAGATCAGTTTTTGAACTTCAAGCACCATCCTTAAATTCGTTGATTTTTTTTATAAAAAAATAGATATTTAAAGAGGAAAACAAAAATAAAACACTTTTTTGACTGGTTCAACAGAGTAAAAACTATAATTATTATGTGTGATATCCATTTGTTATTATCTAACATCATATAAGAAATTAAAACACAAGTGTTTCTCAGTGCCATAGTTTTCATACATGACAATCATAAATGTACTACATTTATATACATCAAAACCATATTCATAATATTTGTTTGAATTTGTAGTTTTCGAACCATTAAGTTTATTGGTAAAAACTTATTTGCACATAGCATTTACGTATTCAAAACCATAACTAGGTAAAAGCAAAATGGATTAATTCAGCTTTTATAAGTTATATATATCAATTTAAGAACTTAGAGATTGAAAAATACCTGATAAAGATTGCAGTAGGAGAAAGACAGATCTAACAACAAAAGGAACAGATTAAACTCATATATGATGGAGTGGATCTAAATGCTACCAAAAAGTCAATACTTGTATTATTTAATGAATAGTTATATTTTTAAATGGCACCAACACCTATGTATAAGATTAGAATTAATTAATGAATTACTAATTTATGCCTTTATTATTGGCAGGTATACAGCTGTGTATGAACTCTCTCACTCATTAAGAAAATCAATAACCATCTCTCCTCAAAGTATATGGTAAAGGTTTTTTAGAAACTAGTCCTGGGCACGTGTATCGCATGTTAAGTTGTGGTGGAGTTGTTATAACGCTAATATATATGTATGTTATTCATGTATCCCATGCTAATTAAGTACAAGAACTTAATTTGAAAATATTTTAATAAAAGTGTGATAAGTTGCACAAAAATTAAAGAGAAATATACAAGCTCAAACCAATAACTTCAATTATGAAATTCTTATAATATATCAAGTATTCAATTTGATAAACGTTTCTTTTGTTTAATAAGTCATAACTCATAAATTAAATGTCAAGTGTGATTTCAAAATATCTCTTGTCTTAAGTTTTTCATAGTCTTTTTCACCTTTGTAGTCTCCACCTTTTCACATTTGCATACGTATTAAGAAGTTGTTGTCGAATGAGAGTAGTGTTTTGCAAAAATTATATAGAAATTTGATCAATCTATGTCCTCCTTAAGATGGCTAGTAGATGATCATTGTGCGATAACTTGCATAGCAATTGAAGAGAAAATATACAAGCTCAAATCAATGAATGATCAGTCTATTCAATCAAGATTATTATCAGTACAAGGTACAACATGTAGAATATTGCTATCAAATAAATTTCAAAAGAAATATTCGAACAATTTTAATTATGTAATTTTTTTAACAAGTATTCAACTTGATAAAAGTTATTTTTTAATATGTCACAACACATAATTTAAGCGTCTCTTATTGGTTCAATTTCATGTTCTAAAATTTTTGCCTTCTTTCTAAGAAACTCTAGCATCCACCTTTTTATAATCACATATAGATCAAGAAGTTGTTGTCGAATGTGAATTGTGTTTTGTAAAAATTACGCATAAATTCGATGTATATGATAGCTAGTGGATCATTGTCAATTTTGTGGTGTACACCTACAACAAAAATAGTTATTATTAGTGATTAAAATAATAATTGCTAAAATATCTAATCGATGTATATAAATCATAATTATTATAGCTGCGTATACCTTTTGCCTAATTCAAAATTATTAATTTTGTCATCTCTGAATTTAACAAAAAAATATTAGTTAATTTATGTAAATTGATTCCTAACCAAAATTTACACAAACAAGAATATACAGTTTCATAATACTCCAAAAAGTTATACTTAAAAAGAAAGTAATCTTACCTGATTTGATATTTGCATGACAAATTTTATGTTGCAAAAGGTGAAATAACTATGATACACACGTTTACCTACCCAAATAAGATGAACTTTCAACTTATCAGAAAACATATATGAATAGGTCGAATTAAAGACAATAACTTATAATATGAATAGATAAAATAGAGAACATAAGCAGAAGTAGAAAAGAGAGACACAAACAGAAAATAAGTATGAGAAAATGTCACCTACACCAAGTAGGATTGATAATCTAACAATTTTCTCAATTGTAATAGTTGTCTTGTGATTTTTCACTATATATACACAATATATAGCATTTAGTAAATGAATATATTGTATTGAATTGATCAAAGAGCTTACTCCACATTGAATATACCAAACAACTTTTCAAATTCTCCATATGTTTATTACTACGAAGAGATGTTTTACTTTTTACATTAGGAATCAGAAGATAAAACATTTACAAAAATTGAATACACATAATTCCATGTCTTTTGATTTATCTAGTTCATCCATTTGCTATATTATTATTTATATTTATTAGAAGATAGAATTACTTTTTAGCAAAAAAAATATAACATAAATAGGAGTTAAATAAATGAAAAAATATTAATGGGCATTTTCGTGTATATATATTCAATAGCCTAATGCATTGAACTAAGTGTATATTTATATTCTCGTACAATATTATCGTAGGAATAACATTTGATTGAAGGATATTAATGTCATTCAATATTTTATAGACATTTAATATTATGGTTCCACTTATATATATATATATATATATATATATATATACACTAACTATTTACTAATTTAATAGAAGTTTTATTTCTCTTTTTGTTATGTGAAGGATAAATGACAAATTAATTTATGATTACTATTTAATATTTAATTAATAAAATATTTATTACTTTTTTATTTAGTATAGGGGTAAAATGACGATCCAACTTTAAATTTTGGAGCTTTCCACTTTTAATTAAAAAAATATTATTATTTTATTTATTTATTTATGATAATATGATGATAATATGATGATCATATTTATGATAATATGATCCAACTTTAAATTTTGGAGCTTTCCACTTTTAATTAAAAAAATATTATTATTTTATTTATTTATTTATGATAATATGATGATAAGTTAGGAAAATAAAGAGGTATAGTTATGAAGTTGATTTTAAATGGAAAAATAAATTTTAAAAATGATTTTAAGAAAATAAATTAATAGGTAAGGGGTATTTTTGTAATTCAACTTTTTACTTAAATTGTTCTCACTTTTAATAATATATGATGATGATGATTGTATGATTGTGGGATCCTAGTGGCTCAGCTGGTTAGCAACATAAATTTTCGCCTTGTTGGTCAGGGTTCGATTCCTCACCTTATAATCTCCTCCCCATTAGTCTGTTAACAAAAAATATGAGACATAATACATAAATATACTATTTAATTTGGTCTCACTTCACATTTATGATGGCAAATTAGCTAGTGTGCACAAATAGACACTTAAACTTGTACAAAGTTGAACAAATAGACACACATGTCCTATGTGGCATACTACATGGCAAATTGAGTCCTCCGTGTACTATGTCACATAGGACCCATGTGTCTGCTTGTTCAACACCCAAAGTTGGAGGGTATAAATGTGAAATGACGTCAAGTTAAAGGGCACATTTATGTTTTATGCCAAAGGATAAATATTCACCATTTATTACACGTACGTCGAGGGTATATATACATTACTTTTTAAACAAAGGGTATATTCACTCTAAATCACAAAGTTGAGAAGGTATATATTAGAGCAAGGACAAATTTGATTATTTTTTTTTTGAAAAAAAACTAAAACCTCTTTAGTATTGTGTTAAAGTGACAAAAAATTTGCTCCCCAAGAGTTTGATGTTTGCATCAATGAATTTTTTAAAATCTATTTCAACTGCAACATTAATTTATTATTTTGCTGGCTTGATCTATAAAGTTCCCCTAGGTTCAAACCGGAGAATTTTGAGCATACCAAATATTATGAGAAACTCAATTAGCATTAGGTTGGGTTCTTCACCAAGGAGATGATGTTTTGTTTTCCCCGCAAAAGCCATCACCAATGGTTGTAAGTCATTGTTGTGAGGGTTAGGCTTGACCCCAACCATGTCCATTAATTCCCAAAAGATACAAAGTTGGAGGGAGGCATGAACCAAACCTCCAACTATAATATCTACACAAAAAAACCACCTGGAGGTGAGAAAAGGATCAAACTATACATCCTTTTCTACAAGATAGTAAAGGTTCTGTTTCCACTAGTTAAGGCAAGTTTAGCCAGAAAGTCAACAATGAGGTTAGCTTCCCTAAAACAGTGATTATTTCAACACTGACATTCTTGTTCCTTTGAGTGATATCAGCAATAATATTTTCAACTTCCTGTTGCGAGTTTCTGTTGAATTTATCGGACACTCGTCAATGAAAAAGCTTGAGGATGATTTTGTGCCAAAGAAGAATGAAAAAGGTAAACATATCATGTTTTTCAGACAACACAAAGTACACACGAGCCATTATTTTAGTTTTAGTTTTGTTTCTTTCCATCTGTAAATTACTGTTTTCCTTTTCCATTTTTACTTCCATGTAAATAGTAGTTGGTTAATTAAGGTATCTACAAATTAGGAGATAGTTGGGTAGTGTGTGAGTTTTACTTATGTGCAAATACTAATATATTGTGTTGAGGTAGCTAATATATAGGATAGTTGGGTAGTTTGTTATTTTATTTTTTCTATATATACATGTACTGAACAGAGGAATAAATACAGGAAATATTCAGCACCTCTCTTTTATATATTTTGCATTCTTTCATGGTATCAAGAGCCAAGTTTTAAATCGCTGCTTCTATTTTGATTTTTATTCATGATCAATATTTTGCTACAATGGGAGATCATGTAAACATCTCTTCTGAGACTTAAGTTCCCATTCTTGCTGGAACTAATGCAACCTCCCTTCTCAAAAATTCTTCTCATCCTTTTTTTACTTCTCCTTCTAATTCTCCTGGTATGTTGTTAGTTAATACAACTTTTGATGGCAAGAGTTTTGGGGGATGGAAGAAAGGCATGCTCATAGCCTTGATTGCGAAAAATAAGTCAGGTTTTATTGATGGATCAACTCATGAACCTGTTGTTGGTATAGACCTACACAATGCTTGGTCGAGAGCAAACAACATGGTAATTTCCTGGCTTTTGAACTCTCTTTTAGAGAAATTTCTGAAAGTGTTATATATTGTTCCACTGCTAAATATTTGTGGGCAGAATTAGAAGCCAGGTTTGGACAAAGTTCAGGTGCTAAGCTTTTTCAGCTTCAAAAGGAACTAAGTGACCTTGTTCTGGGCTCATCTGATATTGCGACTTATTACACTAAGATGAAGCGTCTTTGGGATGAACTGGATGCTTTGGATTTCTTCATTCCATGTAATTGCGCTTGTTCTTGCGGAGCAAAGGAAAAGAACATTAAGTCCATACAAGATGAACGATTAGTTCGATTTTTAATGGGACTTAATGATTCTTATTGTGCACCTAGAGGTAATATACTCATGATTTCACCACTCCCTTCTATCCCTAATGCTTATGCATTGTTGATGCATGAGGAGAAGCAAAGGGAGGTCCAAAATACAACAAAATTTCCTGGTGAATCTTCTTCATTCATCGTTGACAATGGACAGAGATCATTTTCTGCTAATTTTAGGGGACAAAAAGGGAACTATGATAGCAAGAAGTCTAATTTTGTTTGCAGATATTGCAAGAAAACAGGACATAGCATTGAAAAATGCTATAAGATACATGGAATTCCGGCTGATTTTAAATTTACTAAGTCAAGAAACTTTCAAAATTCTGTTAAGAGTAATGATGTGACTTCAAATGAATTTTCTAGAGATTCTTTTATGACTAGCACAGAATCATAGGAGCATGAGAAACTTCTCACACAGGTGCAATTGGCACAGGTCATGTAGATGTTTCAGCAGGTGAAAAATAAGGAAGGATCAAGCCAATAATTCTGATGTCATAGCCTCTGTGAATTGTGCTGGTATTACTTTAACCCCTAATCATTTCTCTCTAAATTCAAATATTAATAGTAAAACGTTCACTAAAAATACATGGATAATAGACTCAGGTGCAACTGAACATATGAGTTACAATACAAATTTTTTTATCAATCTTAAACCATTGCCTAGAATTACTTCTATAAGGCTTCCTAATTCACAAAAGGTTAAGGTTTCTCATTCAGGATCTGTCAAACTATTCTCAAATTTAATCATTCATAATGTGTTATATGTGCCTAGTTTCCATTTCAATTTATTGTCTGTACACAAGTTGTGCAGACAACTTTCTAATATATTATTCTTCACACCTTCTCATTGTTTCATGCAGGGCCCGTCAATGAAGAGCCCAATGCTCCTTGGTGAAAGCCAGAATGGTCTTTACATCTTGAAGAATAGGCTTCCAGCTGCTTCTTATTCTGTCAATTCATGTTTTAAGTCTAGCTCTAGTTTAGATTCCCTAAAGGATGATAAATCTAGTTTGTCGTGTATTTCTCTTTCTGTTATTCAAAGCAAGTTATGGTATGTAAGGTTGGGGCATATGCCTTTATCAAATATGCAGAATATCAATGGAATTCCTATTTCATTTTGTTCGAAATTTTTTGTTCCTTGTTCTATTTGTCCATTAGCAAAGCCATCCAAACTTCCTTTTCCTATTAGTCATATTTCGTCTCAACAAATTTTTGATTTAATCCATATTGATACTTGGGGGCCTTATAAAACCCCTACTTATGATGGTTATAGGTATTTTTTTAACCATAGTGGATGATTTTAGTAGAGGAACTTGGACATTTTTATTAACTACTAAAAGTAATGCCTTTTCTATTCTCAAATAATCTTTCCTTGCAATGATAGAACGACAGTTCAATAAAAAGGTTAAGGTCATTAGGTCTGATAATTTTTGGGAATTGGGTTCAAGTTTAGAAACTTCTAATTTTTTTGTCTACATAAGGCATCATTCATCAAACTTCTTCTGCTGGCACACCTCAACAAAATGGTGTAGTTGAGAGAAAACATAGACATATTTTGAAAGTTTGTAGAGCTTTGCTTTTTCAGTCTCATCTTCCATCAAAATTTTGGGGGGATTGTCTAATGACAGCCACTTACTTAATCAATAGATGTCCGACAAAACTGTTATCTTTTCAAACACTATATGAGAAGCTCTTTGGTCATCCTCCAAATTACTCTAACCTTAAATGTTTTGGTTGTCTTGGTTTTGCTTCCACTCTTTCTCCTGGTAGATCTAAATTGGATCCTAGAGCTGAACCTTATGTGTTTCTTGGGTATCCTTTTGGGCAAAAAGGGTATAAGTTACTTAGCTTACATTCTCAAAAATATTTTGTTTCCAGGAATGTTATTTTTTATGAAGATATATACCCTTTCTCTTCTATTCAGTGTACTGTTTCTATTTTTCCTCTTACAGATTCACTAGTTATACCTGCTCCTGATTATCATTTTATATCCTCTCCTCCACATAGTACTTCATTTCCTCCGGATCAACTTTCTCAAGTACCTTCTACACCCACTCTTCCTTCACAATCTTCGGTTTCCATCCCTCTTATCAATCCTGTTACCTTGAGAAAATCTACTAGGTCTATCAAGACTCCGACATATTTAGAAGATTACATTTGCAATAGTGTACATTTTTCTAATGTATCTGATACTTTTTTTTCTTCTCCTATTTTTGTCACACCGTTTTATTTTAATGCTTTATCCATGTCTAATTAACAATATATCAATTATTTTTCACAAATTAAAGAACCTACAAGTTTTTCCCAAGACAGTTTATATCCAAATTGACAAGAGGCTATGACAAGAGAATTAGAAGCTCTTATCACTAATGACACCTGGGAAGTTGTCTCATTACCCCCGGGAAAGAAGGCTTTACCTAATAAATGGGTTGACAAGGTCAAACTCAACTCTAATGGTTCTGTGGAGAGACTTAAAGCTCGGTTAGTTGTTAGGGGTGATGTTCAAAAGGAAGGGGTTGATTTTACTGAAACTTTTAGTCCAGTCGTGAAGATTACTACTATAAGATGTGTTTTGGCAAGTGCTATTAAGAAAGGGTGGGGTCTTTACCAATAAGATGTAAACAATGCATTTTTACATGGCGAGTTGGACGAAGAAGTTTATATGAAGTTTCCAGCAGGTTTGAAGGTTTCTGATCCTACTTAAGTTTGTCACATAAAGAAATCTTTATATGGCCTTAAACAAGCCTCGCGACAATGGTACACAAGACTGACTGCGACATGGAGTTTCAAAGGTTTTCAACACTCATTGAATGATTATTCACTTTTTTACAAATGCACCAGTAGCTCTGTTTCTATATTAGTTGTATATGTGGATGATATTTTGCTTACAGGTAATGATATGGCAAAATTAAAAGCGTTGAAATCTTTCCTCGATTCGGAATTCAAGATCAAGGATTTAGGTGATTTACACTATATTTTAGGCATTAAAGTCATCCGAGAACCTCACGGTTTGATCCTCAACCAAAGAAATTCATTTTGGAACTATTATCTAAATATAATTGCCTTGGATTCAAACCTGCCTCTTCTCTTTTCGATCCCACTCTAAAATTGCAAGCAAACATGGGTTCTCCTCTTCCAGATCCCACTATTTATAGACGGCTAATTGGGAAATTAAACTTTTTAACTCATATAAGGCCTGATATCTCTTTTTTGGTCCAACACCTTAGCCAATATATGTAGTCTCCACATCAAGCACATTTTTTGGCTGCACACCATGTTCTTCGATATCTTCTTTCGGATCCCGGTTTGGGGATTTTTCTCAATTCCTCTCCTTCTTTCACTCTCCTAGCCTTTTGTGATTCTGATTGGGCTACTTGTTTAGATTCTAGACAGTTAGTTAGTGGTTTTTTTATTAGTCTTGGCGGTAGTCCTATTTCATGGAAATCAATGAAACAACTTTCCCTTTCCCTTTCATCCGCTGAAGCTAAGTATAGATCGATGAGGAGGATCGTTGCTGAGTTGACGTGGTTAGTTCGTCTTCTTTCCGACCTGTCTCTACCTCCTTCATTACCAATTTCTCTCCATTCAGACATCCAAGCTGCAATTCATATTGCCAAAAATCCTATTTTTCATGAGCGGACGAAACATGTCGACTTAGATTGTCACTTCATCCGTCAACAATACCTCAATGGCTTGATTTCTCTTTCTTTTCTTCCATCTTCATATCAAATAGCAGATTTGTTTACTAAGCCCTTACCTGGTACATCTCATCGTTTCCTGTTGAATAAGTTGGGTGTTCGTTCCTCCCCGTCCAACTAAGGGGGGTGTTGAATTTATTGGAGACTCGTCAATGAAAAAGCACGAGGATGATTTTGTGCCAAAGAAGAATGAAAATGGAACATATCATGTTTTTCAGACAACACAAAGTACACACGAGCCATTATTTTAGTTTTAGTTTTGTTTCTTTCCATCTGTAAATTACTGTTTTCCTTTCCCATTTTTACATCCTTGTAAATAGTAGTTGGTTAATTAAGGTATCTACAAATTAGGAGATAGTTGGGTAGTGTGTGAGTTTTACTTACGTGCAAATACTAATATGTTGTGTTGAGGTAGATAATATATAGGATAGTTGGGTAATTTGTTATTTTATTTTTTCTATATATACATGTACTGAACAGAGGAATAAATACAGGAAATATCCAGCACCTCTCTTTTATATATTTTGCATTCTTTCAGTTTCCTTGTTATTAAACATGTTGACAATTACTAGAGAGTCCATTTCCAAGTTGAAGTTGTTAAGACCATTATCAATGCAAGCAATCAAGCCAAATTTTGCAGCCATAGATTCTGTGTACATAGAGCTTGTGCTCTAAATACTCCATGGAAGGCAAAGTTCAAATCTCTATTTCTATCTCTGGAGATGCCACCAATCTATAACACCCCGTATCCAAAAAGTGGTAATGAACCAAAATCTTATAACCTGCAAGTGCCACCTACGAGGACCACAGACGGTCTGTAGGTGGACCCACGGACCATAGGTGGGGTCCATTAGTTGGCCACCCTGCCTAAGTTCCAAGGTCCAGGACCACGACTCGACCTACGGATCGTAGGTTAGACCACGGTCTGTGGTTGGGGTCTGTGGTTTGAACCCCAAAATCATGGTCTCTGATGACCAACGACGATTCACCAGGACGAACAGTAGGTCAGACCGCGGTCTGTCGACTAGGGTCCGTGAATGGTCATCTGGCAGTTATTTTTAAGGGCAGTTGGGTCTTTTCCTAATTAATTAGTTCATATACTATGTCATTTTGCCTATATTTAGAACCCCTATATAAGCCTTTTTACCCCCAAATTCACCCCACTTAATTCATTCTTCCTAAATCCCAAAAGAAAACAAAAAGCTCCTCTCAAATATTCTCTCTCTAGAACTTGAAGAAAATGAAAAAGATTTCACCTAGGGTTTCAAGCTAAGGATCCAAATTCTCCATTGAAGATAGGCAATTTTACTTGAGGTATGTTAGCTTTCATCCATGGGTTCCTTCCACCCATGGAGTCCCCAAATTTCCTTTATTTCAAATAGTAGAATTAGCCAATTAGCTAGGGTTTTCCTCTAACACCATGTGTTCTTTTGATTATTGATCTTAGTGGTTTCATTATATCTAAATATGCATGAATTGATGATTTACAATGCTTTAATGATGTTTCCCCTATGAATCCATGCAAACCCCCATGTTTTCCAAATTGTGATCTCATAATATGGGTTGTCAATTATGAAAGAGAAGTTTTGTAATCTAAAGCATGAAGTAATAGAATTACATGAATATATGATAAAATACCTATCTAATGTTAGAATTATAGATTTGGTGATTGAAAGTAGCTTTGAAACTTGAAAGGCCAAAGTATGAGTTTATACATGATCTTGTGAAACCTGTGTAAACGCTTTAAGGTGGTGCTTTGAGAATGAAGTGCTAATGTTGTTGTTGTGTTTGTTGAAAAGTCATTCTCATAAAACACTTACAACCATGATGTGAAAGGTTTTCTCACATAGAAAGGATTCTTAGGTTGAAAGGTAATACTCACCTAATTGAATCAATGAATAAGAGCTATCTTAATGAACTAGCTTGGATTGGCAAAATGACATGACTTTCTTTGGATAATGATAATAATTAATAAAATACTATTCTGTGGGAATTAAGCTTAGCACCGAGTGGATATTTACATTTAGATGGGAGCTTTCCCGTTAGTAGAGGTCGGGTTTCTAGAAGAAGTCTCATGAGATGGAAGCTCTCCCGTTAGCAGAGACCGGATTTCTAGTAGCAGTCTCCTTATCCCTTAAACTATGTTCCCCCATAGGTTAATATCTAGTGGATCCACTTAAGCTAGATGTTCATGGTTCTACCTTAGGCAAGTAGAACAACCCTTTTTGGTGTGGGAGATACCGGGTGATCATGTTTTAGCTCACATGGTCTCTATGTCGGTTAAGGCTAATTTTCCCACAACAAGTTGATTAATGGACTAAGGTTACTTGAATAAGTATGTCATATGTGTTCAAAAGCTTAAAAATGATTTAGTTTGCATTAACCATGAAGTTATGATCTATGTTTTCTAACTATATCTATTATGATGTTTAAACTTGATAAATTGCATAGCATGAAATGAAATGTCCTTCTTAGTATGTTTTAAATGTTTTTATGCATAGCTATCATACTTATTGCATTTTTTTACTAACACGTACTCTTGCCTACATTTTTCCCAAATGTTAGGTCCGACAGGTAGGGTTTCCATTCTAGTGGCTAGAGCTTGGACTTTGATTCTTTTCGAGCTTAGTGAGTCCTCATGGTTCGAGGACAGACTTTCCTTTATTGTAGTTTCACTTTCGTATTTCCTTTTTGAACATGATGTATGGGCTAGGCCCACTTTCATTCTATTGTAATAGATGGCTATGTTGAGACATGAGTTAGACTTCCGCTTTTCTATAAAACTCTTTTGGACTTAAATGCGGTTTTACTCTTTATTATTCTAGTACTTTATGTTATGATATGCTAAGTGGCTTATATGGAGTCCTTCAGAGTTCTATATGCCATGTTACATCTAGGGGGTACCCCTGGGTCGTGACACAATGCCAGCACTACCATTATCCATGTAACTTCCATCAACATTGATCTTGTAGTTCCCCATCTCTGGTTTCTGCCAAATGATTAGTTGGATAGCTACCTTGGGTTTTAGCATTTCAATATTGCTACAAATGGATGGACAGTTTCCAATAATGTTATAGGTGGAATAGGTTGTTTGGAGAGTAGCTTGGATGTTCCAAATGGTACAATATTCTATTTTGTTATTAAACATCTTCGTTGGGTCACCAAATTTGCATGTTGTCCATTCCTTCCAAATTTCCCAACATATCATCACTGTAGCCATTTGTAGAAGGAGTTTGTGTACATCATTGTCAACTTTTAGGTTCACCATTGGCTGAATACTCTTCTGATTGGTCCAAGATTATGGTTGATGCTAGAGGTCTTTCAATGTGATTCCATATGTGTTTAGCTTCCTCTCCCTCAGTGAAGGTGTGTTGAATGGAATCTTATATCTGTATCCTGCAACATAAACAATTTCCATTAGATTGTCTACCAATCTAGAGCTAGTATCATTAAAAGGAAGTTTTCCAAGGCAAAGTCTCCAAGGTAGAAAATATAATTTAAATGGAATAGCTTTGTGCCACAGATTGCTCAAAAAAGGATCTTTGTTCTTTGATAGGCTTGTGAGGTGCCAAGCAGATTTGTTGATGTATTGTCCATCTTTTGTGCAGTTTTAGACGGCTTCATCATTTTGCTCAAGTGGACCGATATGGATGTCAACAATTCCCTCGACAATTTGGTGAGGAAGAATAGTCGAGGGCTTGTTCAAATCCCAAGTCCCATTCCTGATGAAGTCTTTGACATAGAATCTTCTCATATTGCCCTCAAAACTATGATGAATATTTGCTAGAGGTCCAAGGTTAGACCACGAGTCCCACTAAAAGTTTGAACTTCCTGAGTTGATTTTCCATTTGATGCTATCTTCTACTTTATCCCTAGCCCATATGAGTTTTTTCCATGCTTGAGAATTTCCTTTTGACTAGTATTTTTGGACAATGTGTTTCCTGGATGGCAATTAAGCTATTATCGTTAATTAATTGCCACTAAATATTATTTTTGATGTAGTGAATCTCTACCATCTCTTTATGGCAAGTGTGTTAGTGATGTCTTAGAGGCTTCTAATGCCCACTCCACCCTTATCTTTCGGAAAACAAAGTTTATCCTAGGCAATCCAGTGATACTTCTTTTTTTCAGTAGTAGATCCCCACAAAATCTAGCAATGTGTTTCTCAGTAAGATCGATAGTTCTTTTGGGAGGGTTAAGAGTAACGATGGTGTATGTTGGAAGAGACTAAAGAACACTCTTTATGAGAACCATCTTTCCACCATATGAAAGCATTTTCCTTGCGTTCATTCTTTTGACTACTTTAGTCACCATGTTATCAAAGTCAACAATTCATTTTCTTCATGTATAAACATGACATCCCAAGTTAGTAAAAGGAAATGGTTTATCCAGGATGCTAGTGCAATTTATTAGCATGTTAATCCTACAAGGACTAGTTTTAGAGCAAGTGAGGAAGAAACTTTTGTCCTTATTAACCAATTGCCTTGATGCTTTCTCATAGTTTTTGATCTATTTCATAATCATCTTGATAGTATGTGATTTGCCACTGATTAAGATGACGATGTCATCAACATAGGCTAAATGATTGATTTGGGGGGATAATTTATTCATTGAGAATGGTATGAAATCTTCCTTTTCATTGAGAGTGTTAAGGGATCTTGAGAGAACATCAGCTGCAAGAATAAACAAAAAAGGGTGAGAGAGGGTCTCCTTGTTTGAGCCCTTGAGATGAAGAGAAAAAATCATGCCGAGTACTATTAATAATGATTGAGTAAAAATTATTAGAGATAATTCTCTTAATCATATTAATCCAAAAAGTATTGAAGCCAATTTTTTCCAGAACCTCATAAAGAAAATTCCAAGATAGCCTATCATAGGCTTTTGCCATATAAAATTTAATAACAATGTTACCTCCCTTGTTAGGTTTGGTAATACATGGGAAATTTCCAGAGCAAGCATCACAGTCTCTGTAATAAGTCTGGTTGGCACAAACCCACTTTAATTCTTAGTGATAATCCTAGACAACATAGGGTTAAGCCTCCTCGATAAGATTTCTGAGTTGATCTTGTTAGTGTAGTTGAGACGGATAGACCTGAAATCATTGAATCTAGAAGGAGAGTCAATTTTAGGAATTAAAGCTACGCAAGTATGAGTATAATACTTAGTGAGCTCATTTCCTTTAAAAAAATCTGCAACAAAATTCACAATGTCAGTTTTTGATAATATCTTAACAAGTCTGATAGAAATATCTATTAAAGTCGTAAGGACCGACACAACTATCCTTGCTCATACTGAACACGACCTCTTGGACCTTTCTTTTTTAATTCTGGAATCTTGGTAAAAAACCCTTTGTCATTCTTGGTGATAATCATTGGTATACAATTAGTAATATGTTTGTTGCTAGTGGTTTGATGGAGGTTAAAGAAACTCTTGAAATATTTAATGGCAACTCTAGCAATTTTATTATCATCATGCACCCACTTATCTCTTTGATTTCTAATTCTATGTAAATGTAACCTTCTTCACCTATCTCTCAAAATGTTATGAAAGTACTTAGTTTTACAATCAGAATCTTTGAACCATTTCCTCTGAGTCTTCTGTTTTAGGAGAGAATCTTGAATACCAATCCATCTAATATATTCAGCATAACCCTTATTTAGATTACTTCAAACTTGTTCAGTATTATCATACATGTCATCATCTTCTAAGGTAAGAAGTTTGGCTTCCCAAGAGTTAACTTGCTCATTAAAATCTGCCATAGTATTCCTGGACCATTGTAACACCTCAGATTTGGAAAGGAAGGAAAATGCAGATTTTTAGCTGGTGTCTGTGTCTACGGGTCCCATCTACAGACTGTAGGTGCTCATACGAGCCGTAGATAGAAACCATAAGTGGTGGGAAAAATAATTTTTAAAAGTAAAGTTCATTACGGCTCACTAGGACGATTAGTCATCCCATATATGAGTCGCAGGTAGGTCTCGTGAGTTCCATACTTGGTAAAATTTTGAGGGTCAAAGTTGGGTTCTACGGATGACATGTACGACCATAGGAAGACCTACGAACAATACATGGGATCCATCGAAAGTGGGTGAATTTTAGGGTCTAGTAACCCATCTATGATTAACTAGTACGATCCGTTGAAGGACCTACATACCGTAGATGGGGACTGACAGTTATTTTAAAAGAGACTTTTGGGTCTTTTCCTATTTATTTTTAACCCAATACTACGTCACTTTACCTTATGCCCTAGGACCTATATAACGTTTTAAACCCCTAAATTACCCAATTGAACTCATTCTCCTAAATTCACAAAAGTTTACCAAGTTCATCCTCCCAAATTCTCTCAAGCCTAAGGAAGAAGAAGAAAAGCTAGGGTTCCATTCAAGTCTCCAAATCCTCCATTTTATTGGGCTTTGGTATCAAGGTATGTATGCATTCACTCATGGAGACCTTTCTTCCATGGGGTCCCTAATGATTTCAAGTTTCTAATTCAATTCTCCAATTATCAAATTGGGGTTTCAATTCAAGGAATGTGGGTTTCTTCCAATTAAGATTTATTGTGATCAATTGAGTCTTCTAATGCATTATTTGATGTTAATCTATGATATTTAGTTGAAATTTCACTTGCCCATTCTTCAATTATGCTTTTCAACCATGATCTTATGATAAACCCATGAGGCCATGAACTATTAAATTATGGAGATATACATGTTTTCATGAAGTCATTATGAATGATTTAAGGATGCTTTGTGAGTAAAGCATTGATATTGTTGTTACGAAAGGTTATTCTCACATGAAAGGATTCATAGGGTTGAAATGTTTTCTCAACTACAAAATTAATCAAGATTTAGGAGTTATTCTAAATGAAATCTAGCTTGGATTGACTACTTGATTATGAATTTCCATGGATAATAAGATGAATACGATTAATACTATTCCGTGGCATTTATGCTTAGCACCGAGTGGACTAGCGGGCGATTACCCATGTCGCATAACTATGTGTCACCATAGATTTGTCTTAGATAGACATTAGCTAGTGGATCCACTTTAGCTCAAGTTTATGATTCTTTCCTTGGCAAGTAAGGACATCTCTTTTCAGTGTGGGATAGGCACTAGATTCCATGTTATAGCTCACATGGTCTATGTCGGTTAATGAAAAACTCCCTACAATAACAAACTAAGGTTACTTTTTAAAGTATCTCAAATGTGTTTTAAAGATGTTTAACTTGCATTGACCATGATTATGACTTATGTTTTCTAACATATTATTTTACGATTTAGCTTGGTCATTGCATGCCTTGTAAATTCCCTTTTAGCATGATTTCATAACTCTTATGCATTTCTATCATACTTAGTACATTCCATGTACTAATGCATAATTGTGCCTACATTGTTTCACTAATGTAGGTTCCAACACTCCTATTTCATACACTAATGGCTAGTTGATCCTTTTGAGCTTTTGGATATTGGTGAGTCCTCATGTTCCGAGAACCGAGACTTCTTTATTGCTTTATGTCATTTTTGTTTAAGACTTGTATGTGATGTATGGGTTATGTCCCAATCACTTTATTTATGATGTATTAGATGGATTTGAGACTTATGTTAGACTTCCGCTTTTGTCAAACTCTTGTATATGAAATACTATCATTTGAACTCTTAAGATTCTATTATCTTGTATGATGTATGCTAAGTGGCTTCTATAGGGCCTCTAGTGGTTCTATACGTCGTGTTATGCCTAGGGTATACTTTGGGTCATGGCAACCATTCACTGAGCTTTTTGCTAAGAAGTTTCAACTTTGATTGTAGCCTGCACATAGCAATGCCATATAATTTAGTCTCCTAAACTTGTTTAACTGTAACACCTCGGACTTAGAAAGAGCTACATAGAGGTTCATACATGTCACCCATTAGTTTTTAGTTTTTGGTCAACTTTAAGTGATCGTATCTTTTAATATATAAAGAATTAGGTGGACCATGACCTATCAAATTGAAGGTCTTTGAGTCCTCTTTCCAACGCCGCCAATTTGGCTTAATTTCGAGTTTAGAGTAAAACGTTATGCCTATTTTCGTGAGGTCTCTCTATTTAAGGCATTTCATTCGTTTTAGAAAAAAGGTATTTTGGCCTTTTACTTTTCCTACTAGGATTAGCACGTTTTATTCACCCCAAATAAGGGTCTAATTAGATTTAGACCTTTTTT
Organism: Solanum acaule; assembly: GCA_036250505.1. Taxonomy (NCBI): domain Eukaryota; kingdom Viridiplantae; phylum Streptophyta; class Magnoliopsida; order Solanales; family Solanaceae; genus Solanum; species Solanum acaule. The sequence continues at coordinate 26,783 of JAJOOR010009926.1, forward strand.
TCACATTCCTAAACACTTAGAGTTTTAGAGTGGGATTTCAAGAAGAGAAAAGGGTAGGGTTCCAAGAGTTCTTTCAAGAATTGAGGATTTCTCCAAGAACATTATTCTTTCCAGGTATGAGAGGCTTCCCACGGTGATGGACTTGTTCGTCCTCATGCCATACGTCTAATTTATCCGAAAAATTATTGTATCTAAAGGATTCTTTCATAGTTCTTGATTTTTGTTCAATTAGTTAACAATGAAGGCTGTGAATTGTTTAGTGTTGTGGATCTTTGGTGAGAGTCATGTTTCGAGGAGGTTTGTATGAGAAATTCTAATAAGTTGTGTTGAGTTTGAGAATCAAGAAGAGTATAGGAGGAATCACTCAATTCTAGACAAGTTAGGACCATAAATTGAGAAGAAACATTCATCAGATTTCTGAGCATACGGGTGGGGCGGCGCACCACCATAGCACTTGAACTTCTGGTCAGTAGTTTGGGGCCAAGCGCACCATGCCAGCAATGCACCCCAAACTTCTGGTGCCCCGCGCCAGCAGGGCGACATGGTCGTCTAGTTCTTTTCCTTTAGTGCTTCATTTGCGGACGCATTTCTTTGAGTCGTGACTACATTCTATTCTTTGTATTAGCTTCTTAAGTCTCCAATCATCCTTTAGATATCCTACATGTCCTAATCACATGTCTTAATTTACAATGCAAACTGAAGTAAGTTTAAGAGGAAAGTTCAAGAGGTCTTTTTGAGTCATTTTAAGAATTCTTATGTAATCAACAATGGTTTTGAACTAAGTCTTGAGAAACTAAACATGAGAATGAGAAGAGCTGTATTCATGATTAAAAAAGAGTATAAGGGAACTAAGTAATCCCAAATGTAACACTTTTACATTTAAAAGAGAGAAACATTGATTTCTAAATGAGTTTATGAGTTTATGAGTTTAGAGATGTTTCAGAGTATTACCTCTTTTAAGAGGATCTTTTGAGTAATTACCTCAAATTGAGAAAGAGTTATGTTTTATACATTTGAGCATGAGTTTATATATTATTTGGAGTAGTATTGAGCACCGGTATGGGGATGAGTTTAGACAACTCACATTCCTTATAAACTATGTAGCCAACATGGGTAAAGGGTCGTACTTTTTAGATGATTCCTTATTGCTTTTAAGCATAGCTTAGTTGATCAACTTAGTTGAGGTGTTCTATACGCCGGCAATGTATAGGACAGTTCTGGGTGAGACGATGTATCATCACATAGCTCATAGTAATGGTTGTCAGTTAGAGAATCTCCCAATAAGAGTAAAGAGTATCTTATTGTATTCTTATATATCATTGAGTTATATCTTCTATTTTATAATGCTTTAAACATTGTATCTCTTGTTAATACTTTTGTACTGGAGTTGAGTTGAGGTGAGTATTTCTCCTGGTCTTGTTAGTTCAGTTATCCATTCTTTCAGTTCTCCTAGCATGCTTGTACATTCAATGTACTGATATCAGTCGACCTGTATTTTATTATGATGCAGATACAGGTGTTCATGGTCATCAGCAGGCACTTCGTTGATACCACTTGCATTCCAGCTAGCTTTGGTGAGCCTCCTTTCTTTCCGGAGGGCTTCACACTTATTTACTATTTCTTTTAAGTTGTCATGGGTTCTGTCCCAACATCTTTCTTAGTATTAGAGACTTGATAATTAGTTACATGTTGAGGAGTCTCTTGTTATTTTTCCTTCTTAGTTGAGATGTTTCGAGATCTTGAGACGATTTTATAACTTCATAAGTATTTCCATATGTTAAGTTGAGTTGAGTTTGATTTAGACTTTAAGTTTAATTATGCAGTTGAAGTTCCTATTTCTATTTGAGTAAGTCTTCCGCTAAGTAGTCAGTCAGGCCAAGGGTTTTCTTGGGACAAACGATAGTTCTCGAGTGCTGGCCACGTCCAGGGTGTAGGCTCGGGGCGTAAAAACCTTTGTATCAGACCACAAAGTTCAAGAGTCTTAGGGTGTCTATGAAGCCGTATCTGTAGAGTTCTTTTTATCAGTGTGAAGTGTGCCACACCTATAATTAGGAGGCTACGAATTTTATGAAACATTCCACTTTCTTCTTACTCCTTTTCATGCGATAGAGTTCAACTCTGTAAAAGTTTCCTCTAACTCATGCTTACGCATGTCTTTTCATATCATGCCTCGACGAAGAGCTGTTTGAAGACGTCCTACTATGAGGAATGTGAGTGCTCAAGGTCAAGAAATTCCCAATCCACTAGGGAATGTCACTAATGTTGAATTCAGGAATGTTATCCAGATGTTAACTCTGGTCGTGGCAAATCAAGCTGGTCAAAAAAGGGTAGATTACCAGGATGTGGCTGATACATCCAGTATTCATGATTTTTTGAGGATGAATCCCAGAGTTCACTGGGTCAAAGGTCACTGAAGATCTGGAGAACTTTCTAGAGGAACTTCAGAAGGTGTTTGAGGTTATGCAGGTTGCTGATGTAGAGCATGTGGAGTTAGCTTCATATCAGCTCAAAGGTGTTACTAGAATATGACATGACCAATGGAAGAAGAACAGGGCAGAGGGGGCACCACCTTTGAGTTGGGTTGTGTTCAAAGAAGCTTTCTTAGGAATTTTCTTTCCTCACTAGCTAAGGGAAGCAAAGGTAAGAGAATTTATGAATCTGAAATGGGAGTTTATGAGTATGCAAGAGTACAACCTCAAGTTCACTCAGCTATCTCGCCATTCTCTGGAGATGGTGGAGGATATGAGGAAAAATAAGAGTTTATTTGTGTCTTGACTATCTCGTTTGTCAGGTAAAGAATGTAAGGCAGATATGTTGATAGAAGACATGGACATAGCCAGGCTCATGATGCATGTGCAGCAGGTTTAGGAGGACAAGCTGAAAGACAAGGAAGAGTTTCGTAATAAGAGGGCTAATATAGCAAATCATGAGTCTGACTAATAGAAGATCGGAAATGAAAATTTGTCCTTCTTTCAACAAAGGTCACCTGGACTTGCTCCATCATCACCAAGTGTGACTGCACCAAAGAACATGAATGATTTTAGAAACCAGAATTCCCAGAATTTCAGAACTCGACCTACTCAGTCTCAGGGTAGTGTGGCACAAAGGGCTACTTAGACCCCCACATGTGCTAAGTGTGGTAGGAACCATCCAGGAGTGTGTCTTGATGGCTCCAATAGTTGCTTCAAGTGTGGTTTTATGAGAGAGTGCCCTAAGAACATGCAGGGTAGTGGGGGAAACATCTTTAGTTTCTCCGGTAGAAAGAGCTGCTTTGAAAGGATCTACTATAACCAGCAGCAGAGAGCAGGGGAACTCACCAGATGTTATTATTGATATGCTTAAATTCTTTACTTTTGATGTTTAAGCATTACTTTATCCAGGTGCGAGTTTGTCTTTTATGACTCCTTATGTAGCCATGAGGTTCGATATTTTCCTCGAAAGACTTCTTGAGCCCTTTTGTGTTTTGACACATATTGGTGAGTCTATTCTAATAGAAAGAGTTTATAGTGATTGTATCATCTCTGTCAATCACAAGGACACCATGGCTGACTTAGTCGAGCTATACATGGTGGACTGTGATGTTATTCTAGGTATGGATTGACTCCATGCTTGTTATGCCTCAGTTGATTGTTGAACTCGAGTAGTCAAATTTTAGTTTCCTAATGAGCCAGTTTTAGAGTGGAGGAGTAGTTCAGCAGTGCCTAAAGGTCGTTTCAATTCATACCTTAAGGCAAAAAACTTAGTCTCTAAGGGGTGCATCTATCACTTAGTCCTAGTTAATGAATGTAGTGTTGAGACACCGCTTATTCAGTCAGTTCCAGTTGTGAGTGAGTTTCTAGAGGTTTTTCCAGATGATCATCCTAGAGTCCCTCCTGAGAGAGAAAGAGACTTTGGCATAGAAATTCTTCCTAATACTCAACCTATTTCTATTATGCCATATAAAATGGCTCCAGTTAGGTTAAAATAGTTAAAAGACCAGTTGAGAGATCTTCTTGAAAAGTGTTTCATCCGACCTAGTGTCTCACCTTGGGGCGCTCCAGTCTTATTTGTGAGGAAGAAAGATGGTTCCCTTAGAATGTGTATCGATTACCACCAGTTGAACAAGGTCACCATAAATAACAAGTATCCCGTTCTAAGAATTGATGATCTTTTCGACCAACTTTAGGGTGCGACTTGCTTCACTAAGATAGACCTCAGATCTGGCTATTATCAGTTGAAAGTAAGAGAAAGTGACATCCCGAAGACAGCCTTCAAGATCCGTTATGATCATTATGAGTTCCTGGTGATGTCATTTAACTTGACCAATGCTCTTGTAGCGTTCATGGATCATATGAAAAGAGTGTTTAAGTTGTATCTTGATATGTTTTTTTATCATTTTTATTGATGACATACTTATTTATTCAAGGAATGAGGAAGATCATGCTAGCCATCTCAAAATAGTCCTCCACACCCTTAAAGATCGAGAGTTATATGCCAAATTTTCTAAGTGTGCATTTTGTATTGAATAAGTTGCTTTCTTAAGCCATGTTGTATCTGGAGAAGGGATTTGAGTTGACACTCAAAAGATTGAAGTAGTACCCAGGCTTACATCTCCAACTGACATAAGGAGTTTCTTGGGATTGGTTGGTTACTACAGAAGGTTCATCGATGGTTTTTCATCTATTTTGTCCCCGTTGACTAAGTTGACTCAGAAAATAACTAAGTTTCAATGGTTTGAAGCTTATGAGAAAAACTTTCAGGAATTAAAAACTTGGTTAACTACTGGCCTTGTGTTGACCCTACCAGAGGGTACAAAAGGCTTCTTTTTTTAATTGTGGTGCGTCCAGAGTTTGACTTGGTTGCGTATTAATGCAAAATGGTAAGGTTATAGCCTATGCCTCCAGAAAACTTAAGATGCATGAGAAGAACTACCCGACTAATGATCTCGAGTTGACAGTAGTGGTTTTTGCTCTAAGAAATATGGTGTCACTATCTCTATGGCATTCATGTTGATGTGTTCACCGACCACAACAGTCTTCAGTATGTTTTTAGTCAGAAAGAGCTTAATCTCAAATGAGCTTAATCTGATACAAAGGAGGTGGTTGGAGTTGCTCAAGGATTACAACATGAGTATCCTCTATCACCTAGGTAAAGCTAATGTTGTTATTGATGCTTTGAGCAGGTTATCTATGGGAAGTACTGCTCATGTTGAGGAAGGCAAGAAAGAATTGGCTAAGGAGATACACAAACTTTCCCATTTGGGAGTCCATTTGTTAGATTCCAGTGAAGGAGGAGTTGTGGTGATGAATGTTGTTAAATCATCACTATTGTCTAAAGTGAAGGAGAAACAAGATAAGGACCCTCTTTTACTTGAACTAAAGGTAAATGTTCATAAGCAAAATGTGATGGCTTTTGAATAAGGGGGAGATGGTGTATTGAGATATCAAGGTAGATTATGTGTACCCAAGGTGGATGAACTTCACGAGAGGATCATAACATAAACTCATATCCAGATATTCAATCCATCCCGGTTCCATAAAAATGTACCATGACTTGAGAGAAGTCTATTGGTAGAGTAGCATGAAGATGTGCATTGTAGACTTTGTTGCCAAGTGCCCAAATAACCAACAAGTCAAGGTAGAACACCAAAGGCTCGGTGGTGTAGTTCATAACATAACTCTTCCGTAACGGAAGTGGGAGATGATTAATATGGATTGTATTACTGGCTTGACGTGATCTAGTAGTCAACATGATTTGATTTGGGTGATTGTAGATCAGATGACTAAATTAGCCCATTTTTTACCGTTAAAGACTACAAATTTCAGTAGAAGATTATGCCAGATTATACATTCAAGAGATAGTATGCCTTGATGGAGTTCCTATGGCTATCATTTCAGATAGGGGTGTTTAATTCATCGCTTATTTTTCGAAGTCTTTCCAGAAAGATTTGGGTTCGAAGGTAAATATGAGTACTGCTTTTCATCCTCAAATGGATGGACAAGCAGAGTGCACAATTTAGACCCTAGAGGATATGTTGAGGGCACGCGTCATAGATTTCAAAGGTAATTGAGATGACCACTTGCCTTTCATAGAGTTTGCTTACAAGAACAATTGTCACTCTAATATTCAAACGGCTGCCTATGAGTCTCTTTATGGGTGAAGATGTAGATCTCCTATTGGTTGGTTCGAGGTTGGTGAAGCTGAGTTGATAGGGCCAGAATTGGTTCATCAAGCTATGGAGAAAGTGAAGAATATTCAGAAAAGGTAGAAAATAGCGCAAAGTCGTCAGAAATCTTATACGGATGTTAGAATGAGAGACTTAGAATTTGAGGTTGATGATTAGGTGTACTTGAAGGTTTACTTATGAAGGGTGTTATGAGATTTGGTAAGAAGGGAAAACTCAGTCCCCGGTATATTGGTCCTTACATAATATCTAAGAGGGTTGGCAACGTAGCTTATGAGTTGGAGCTACCATCACAGTTGGCAGTAGTCCATCCAATATTTCACATCTCTATGCTAAAAAAAAATTCGGCTATCCTTCACTTATTGTACCTATCGATAATATTAGTATCAAGGATAGCCTATCTTATGAGGAGATACCCGTTTAGATTCTTGATCGTCTGGGTCGCAAGTTGAGAACCAAGAAAGTTACATCAGTCAAGGTGTTATGGAGAAATCAATTTGATAAGGAAGCTACTTGGGAGGCCGAGGAGGATATGAAGATTAGATACACTCATCTCTTTTCTTCATAAGAAATTCCAGACCAAGCTACTAACTCTTTGTAAATTACTCGTTAAGTTGATACGTGGAGTTTATGTTGTTTTCATGTTGTGTGCTTAAGATTAGGCTGTTAGACACTTCTCACTAATGTTCTGCTTAGTTAGATCTCATTCGAGGATAAATGTTCCCAAGGGGAAGATATTGTAACACCTCAAACTTCGAAAGAACAAAATAGAGGTTCATACAAGTTACCCATTAGTTTTTAGTTTTGGGTCAACTCTAAAAGACCATATCTTTTAGCACATAAAGAATTAGGTGGCCCATGATCTATCAAATTGGTCTTTGAGTCCTCTTTACAACATACCAAGTTTGCTTAATTTCAAGCTCAGAGTAAAAAGTTATGCCCGTTTGAGTGAGACCTCTCTATTTAAGGCATTTCATTCGTTTTAGAACATAGTATTTTGCTATTTTCCTTTTCCCACTAGGCATAGCACGTTTTGTTCACCCCAAATAAGGGTCTAATTAGATTTAGACCAGTTTTTCACGTTTATAAGCACTTAGAGTTTCAGAGCGGGGTTTCAAGAAGAGAAAAGGGTAGGGTTTCAAGAGTTCTTTCAAGAACTGAGGATTTCGCAAAGAACAGTATTATTTCCATGTCGGTAAGGCTTCCCATAGTAATGGAATTGTTCGTCCTTACGCCATAAATCTAATTTATCCGCAAAATTGTTGTATCTAAAGGATTCTTGCATAATTCTTGATTTTGGTTCAATTCTTTAACAATTGAGGTTGTGAATTCTTTTGTGTTGTGGATCTTTGGTGAGAGTCATGTTTCGAGGAAGTTTGTATGAGAAGTTCAAAGAATTTGTGTTGGGTTTGATAATCAAGAATAGTATAGGAGGAATCACTCAATTCTAGATGATTAGGACCCTAAATTGAGAAGAAAAAATTGTCAGATTTTTGGGCATAGGCGTGGCGGCGCGCAACCATAATGCCAGAACTTCTGGTCAGTAGTTTAGGGTGTGGCACCTTGTGCAATCAGTGCACCCTAAACTTCTGCCAGAATTTTGGTGCCAGGTGCCCCGCACCAGCAGTGCGCCAGGGTCGTTTGATTCTTTTCCTTCCGTGCCTCGAAATGCATCTTCAAATTTATAAGTTTTACCAATATATAAAGTAGTGAATATGTATTTATACATATGTCAAAAGAAATTCTTTCTTCTAAAATGATACATAATTAATCATCTTAAAATTATAATAACTTTTTTTTAAAAAAATATTGCTACTTTAGTAGAAAATTGAGGTATGCACATAATATATACAGTAATAGTTTTCTCTAACATGCTTCCATTGTATAATCATAACAAGCCTATAAAAATACTGTCATTTCTAGTAAATAACGATAACGAAGACATGAAATATATTTCCACTACTGGTGGTTGTACATTTCTGGAATTCTTGCACGTATGATCCGAACATACAAAATATTCATTACAGTCGGTCAAAATCTGTTAATGATAATGTATAATACACCAGGCTAATGTTGTGTCTAGTACCATTAGTTTTTTTTCTTCCATAAATTGCATCTGGAAAAGTAATAGCGTTATTTAAAATGCAAAATTTATTACTGCACTGCACTAGTACATGTTTATAAGATTCTTTCTCCTTTTTAGTATCAAAAATAGAAATAATATGCAGCCTGTAGATTACATATATAAATGACAAGTATCATTAGCATCTTCTGAAATTATCATCATACCATGTGGCAGATTTTCAAAAATCTCAGCAAAATAAATTGTTTGTCCCACACTATTTTAAGATTGGAAAAGGGTCAAAATTGTCCTGAACTATGTGAAATAGATCACTTATATCCTTCGTTACATTTTGGGATCAAAAGTGCCCCTGCTGTTATCCTAAGAGACCACAAATACCCTCAAGAGTTAACACCCCAAATTTTTATTGATGTGGCAAGCCACGTGGGACTAATCCTTCCACCTAAGCATTGCCAACTAGGATTCACTACAATAGCACTAGGCCTTTAGCGGCGAACAACAGCCACCACAAAAGCCTAGAAAATCGTCACTAAAAGTTTTTAACATTAAATTCTAATTTTGTGTTTTTTTTCTTCATTATTTTTTAAAAACCAAAAATGATATCGATTAAGTAGCAGTTTGAAGACATTGTATGTTTTATTTTTATGTCATATGTAAATGTATAAAATGTACAATGATGCATTATATAGTAGGAGATTTGAATCGAGAAGAAATTTTGATGATTTTTCGTAATAATATTGGATGTTTTTAATATTGATATTGCAAGTTATTTATTTTAGAAAATTAGGTTGCAATCGAAAATTAATTATCATATTTTTTGTTGAAAAAATAGGTTTTACTAGAGAATGGTTGTTGGAACCTTAGTCACCACTAAAAATTACTCATAACCTTTAGTGGCAATATTTTGGGATTTTGTGGCGACTTTATCGCCACTAAAGGTCAAGTTCTTTTGTAGTGAGTCTTAGTTGGCTACGCTTAGGTGGAGGGATTAGTCCCATGTGGCTTGCCACGTCACTAAAATTTTGGGGTGTTAACTCTTGAGGGTATTTGTGGTCTCCTAGGATAACGGCAGGGGTATTTTTTATCCCAAAATGTAATGGAGGGTATAAGTGATCTATTTCACATAGTTCAGGGGCAATTTTGATCCTTTTCCGTTTTAAGATTCAAGATAAGAAATTAATAAAATGAATCATACCTTTGAATAGGGTGTACATGATCGGGTTGGTTCGGATTTTTCAAATATCAAATCAAACCATTTGCGTAAAATATTTAAATTTATAAACCAAATCAAACTAAACTAATAAAATTTGGTTTTTTCGAATTTTTCAACTTCAGATTGGTTTGGATTTTTCAAATACCAAACCAAACCATTGTGTCAAACTTTTAAATTTTTAAATAAAACTAAGCTAATAAACATCAGATTTTTTCAGGTTTTTGGATTTTCCGGTAAATTATGCATACAAACATATAATTAACTTGTGCAATATTTCTTTAGTCCAACCAAAATACAACTATCTAAGGTGTTTCTTAAAAAATAACACAAAATATGAGATGAGTGATGACACAAAAATATTTAATAAAAAATAATAATGAATCATCATATAAAATAAATATTGCAAAGTCATAATGAAAATGATAATAATATAAAAGTACTAAATCATGCTAAAATAAGTCTAATAAGTACTAGTTACATGATTAAACATTAAAGAAAAATTTAACTTAGATCATGCATTTTAAATATCTAAACTAATGTAAAACTATAAAACAAATATTCAACATTAGAGCCGTCAATATGGGCTATGCCCGTAGGGCCGGCCTGGCCTAATCCGTGATTTAATAAGGCTGGGCTATGATTTTTGGAGCTCATTTAAGAAAATGGCTTTTTAGCCCGGCCTGAATAAGCCTGCCGATTTGTGGGGCTTGAGAAATATGGATAGGATCGTCCCGTAGGCTAAATAAAAATTAATTAAAATATAAAAATAAAATAGAGTATTAAAAATAACAAGAGTCTAAACTCAAAATCTGTTAAAAGTTTGAAATATTACAATTTAAATATAAATTATGTTTATATAATACGTACTACATAAAATTAAAAAATTCCTAAAATTTATAGGGAATCACTATGTAGGCCCGTAACCTATGGAATGTTGTCATAGTTTTTGTGTTTTATTACGATCATTGGAAAACAATTAGGTTAATATTTCTATTTAGCTATTTATGTTTTTACTTGAAATCAAACTTAATAAATATTATAAAGATAATTTTATTTGTGGATTTGATTAACAAGTAGTAACACTAACACCATGTAATATTGTCTTGTTGATATTTATGATAATATTTTTAAACTATAATTTAATTAAAAAAAATTGAAAAAATATACCTTTTAAAAAAGAGGGCTAGCCCGGCAAAGCCCGTAACCCATGTACTTGTGGACTGGGCTGACCATTTTCTGGCCCACACCAAAAATGGGTTAGCCCGTAAATTTTCAAAGCCCGGATGGGGTGGGTCAGCCCATATCGATAGCTCTATTCAACATTATTGTCATTCTTAGTGTTGAATTAATTTATTTTGTTAGCATAGTATTGATTTGATTTCAAATTGAGCTTTATTAGAGTTACTAATATCTATGGACTATAACCTTTATTGGACACATTCAAAATTTGAAGTCTCAAAAATCTTGAAAAAATATGTTAAAAAATAAAAATTATGAAAACTTATAAGTAATATTTAGAAATTACATCAAAGTAAATATTTTTATATGGTAACTCATGAAAGTATAAGTTGTAATAAATATTACTTATAAGTTAAAAATAACGTACAACCACCAATTGTAACGTTATTCAATTATTTTTTTGCAAAAAAATAAAAAGATGAGTTACTATAAATTATCTTTTGATAAAATGTAATTAATTTTTTTCGATTTTTTCAAAAACCTAAACTTGAAAAAATATGTTAAAAGATAAAAATTATGAAAACTTATAAGTAATATTTAGAAATTACATCAAAGTAAATATTTTTATATGGTAACTCATGAAAGTATAAGTTGTAATAAATATTACTTATAAGTTAAAAATAACGTACAACCACCAATTGTAACGTTATTCAATTATTTTTTTGCAAAAAAATAAAAAGATGAGTTACTATAAATTATCTTTTGATAAAATGTAATTAATTTTTTTCGATTTTTTCAAAAACCTAAACTTGAAAAAATATGTTAAAAGATAAAAATTATGAAAACTTATAAGTAATATTTAGAAATTAAATCAAAGTAAATATTTTTATATGGTAACTCATGAAAGTATAAGTTGTAATAAATATT